>VZTH01018022.1:669794-790510 GCA_013397815.1 Aleadryas rufinucha
TCAAATCAGCTTTTATTTCCCCAGTACCATTCTGTTCTTTTATTTGTTCATTTTGTTCACCCATGAGGTTGAGGAGCACTTCTACTGCTTGCAGAGTGCTAAGCACAAAGCAGATTTACAGAATCACACAATCACAGAATAGGCTGAGTTGGAAGGCACCCACAAGGTCATTGAGTCCAGCTCCTGGTCCTGCACAGACACCCCAATAATCCCACCCTGTCCCTGCGAGTGTTTTCCAAACCCTCCTAGAGCTCTGGCAGCCTTGGGGCCGTGCCCATTCCCTGGGGAGCCTGTTCAGTGCCCCACCAACCTCTGGTGAAGAACCTTTTCCTGATACCCAACCTAAACCTCCTCTGACACATCTTCAGACCATTCCCTCAGTCCAGTCACTGGTCACCACAGAGATCAGTGCCTGCCCCTCCTCTTCCTCTCACACGAGGAAGGTGTAACTGCGATGAGTGTCCCCTCAGTCTTTAATTTATGCCTGTAACACCCTGCAGCAGCACATTCTGACTTTATGGTAATGTTCTACCACATGTCTGATGTTGGCAGAACTTTTTCCTCTCTCTTTATAAATAAGAATTAGAAATGAAGAGTTTCAGTATTGAAAGCTCTTAACAATGGGATGGTTATATATCCATGAGTGAAACAAGTGACCAGCCCTGTTGCTGCTCTAAGGGATGATTTACATTGAATGTAGATCCACAAATACCATTGACTTAGAAGTAAAAAACCATCTGCAGGAGAAAACCACTCTGAACCTGCCACCAGACTCTGAAGCTGCCAGTCACTGACACCGTGTTTCACTCAAACAGTCACAGCAAGGAAGGATTTTGGTTCCTGAAACTGAAAACTAAGTGGTTATCATGGCTGGAAAGCTTGTATTTTAAAGGAACATTCATTCTTATTCAATGACATGTCATGAATTTTGCATGAGGCACAGCACTTGGTGTCAGAAATTATATCAGCTCCAGCGAGGGGGACAATGATACATATGTTTGTACAAAACACATAATATGTTTTATTTAAAGTATGCCATAAATATTTTTGCCCTGAAGCAGGGTTTAAAATGAGCTCCGTAAGGTGCCATAACAAAATGTGTGTTCAGAAAGTAGAAAGAGGTGCATCTATTCCTAAATGTCTAACTTCATCTGAAAAAAAGTGCTGGATATTCCCAGATAAAGCTGCCACTCCATTCTGAGATGGCTGATACCAACAGTAAAACATACAAGGCCACACTCCCTGTCATGGCTCACAATTTATGCACCAAACCTTTCCTCTCTCAAGAGCCTGAAGACAGCAGTACACTGAGAAAAGCAGCAAATCACACCACTGATTACAGCTGCTTGGCATTCAGTGATATCCAGCGTGAGAAAAATGAAACCATGAGTGTGGTCTCCAAGCAAAGAGGTTTTGAAAGCAGCAGTGGTGACCACACTGGCAGGTACCACCCCCTGCCCACACAGGTAGCCCTCAGTAGGCTGATGATGCTCTCCAGTGTCTCCCCAGGACCACTCCTGGCAGGAAAGCACCTCTCCCTCTGCTCACACTGCCTTGGAGCACCTACTGCAGCTGTATTTATGCCCTGAGTCAGGCAGATAATGGGAATGTGGATCCTGAAACCGCTCTCAGTTACAGGGCACACAATGTGAGGACGACTTTTGTCATTACTCCAGATTTGTTCAGCAGAAATTATTAAAAAGTGACTCAGCCACTGAGACATCACATCTACTTAGAGCACTCAGCTGTCCCTAGGTGGCTCAGTGTTTCAGCAAGGAGACTGTGTTGCTTTCCTCAGCTCTAGGGTGAGATTTGGATTTGTAGGGATGTACACACACAGATACACACACAATGAGCAAAGCAGGAAACAAAGCCAAAATAGCTCAAGGCAGCCTGGAGCTGCACTCCATTTAACACTAAGTCACTCTCAATAAATCAGAATTGTCTGTCTCCTTTCTCAAGAAGCAGGTTTAAATGATTCCAAAATCCTATTCCAGCAACTAGCCCTGCTGCAGCAAAGTGCAAAAGGCAGATAGTGACCAGAAAGAGCCCAGGCTAAGAAAAATTAACACTGAATGTGCGAAAGCAAAACACTTCCACTACAGGATGTGACAGGGATAATATTTGGGAAATATGGTTGTGTTCACAGTTGTGAATGAGGCCAGACTTAGCACTCTGGCCAGCCAGTTCTTTCTAGGTGTCCATGTGCCAACACATTGACCGAAGCTTCACAAACTGAGTAAAACCAATGAGAGTCACAGGCCCCGTGCTGCTGATCTCTCCCATTTCTGTCACTGAGGGAGGTCCAAATGTCACTTAAGATTTAGAGCTACCAGAACAGCACCAGAAATCAATGATGGATTCTGAAAAGCTGTGTACAGGCTTCCATTTTCTATTAACAAAAATGTTTAGAAATGCTCTCATGTCCTACCTGTCGCCAGCCAATATGTGTTTGGCTGAGCAATAATTTTCTGGTTAGGCATTAGAAACAGAAGCATTTTGTTCACAGTGGTTTAGGATAGACAAATTCCATCACCACGAATGAAAATTATTGCTGGTAGATGGGAGGTGAAGTTCAGACCTGCTGTCCTGACACAAGATCACATAAATTCACTCATGTCAGAAGAAGCTGCAACTTGCATAAAGAAAAATTGCAAATTTACAAATTAAAGAAAAAAAACTTCAAAAACTAGTACAAAAATAACAGAAAAAGGCTGACGAGGCTACAGAGTTCCAGTATCAATCTGCAATAAATAATTATATACAGGAAAAAGAGGGGCTGAATCAAAGACTTCCATGTTCAACCTTGCCCACAGAGAAAATCATGGGAACATATGACAGGGTATGACAGGTCTGCCCTGTTTGACAGAAGGAGAATTCCATTTTTAAAGCACTGGAGGATGGTAGAAAGGAGAAGCACTCCCCCACTGTGACATGCAGCATTCCCATCAATTCTGAACCATCTTCTATTAAATCAATGGCAGTCTTCCCACTGACCTCCACAGAGGTTGGACTGGACCCACAGGGGAATCAATCCCATAGGTAGTAAAAAATGAAGGCCATGGATTTCTACATGAGCTAGTCACCAATAGAATTAAGCCAGTCAAATAGAATCAGATAATGATTTAAAATTCAAAATAAAGTCATCTTTCTCCCTAGCCTACACTTGTCTTCCTCAGATATATAGACATTCAGGATCTGAGCCAGCCTCATTCAGTGCAAGAAATCTAAATACTCCAATCCCTGTATTTTTGTGTTAGTTACCTAACAACATTTGGTCTAGGTGGAGACTAACTGAATAAAATAAATATTCACAACATTGGGAATTGGAGCTCAGACAGGTCTTTAAAAAAATCCAACTTGTATTTGTATTTTTGATGTGCAACCTAATTAGACCAGAGCATGTTTAATTAAGTGTGTCAGCCCCAGTGGAAGCCACAGAGTTCAACACTAATAAAGCTGATAAGGTTTTTATTTTTCAGACTTAGTTTATTTAATGCCTCATCCATGTTAAGCCAATCTGTAACATATGGGCAGTTCTCCCACTATGGATTTATCGTTTGGGTGTTTCTTTTTGTGAATTAATGCAATCAAACTCCTGCCAGTGTTAATTATTTTTCTTCAAGAGCAAATCCCAGAATTGAAAACACACACACCTGCTATTTGCTCCATAAGCCATAGCACAGCAAGTGAAAAATAATTTTAAAATGCTGGGAAAACCCAGAACATTTCTGGGATTGTGTAAAAGATATTTGGAAAACATTCAAGAGTGTAGTATTTATATTTCTGGCCTTATGAGACAAGCAGTAGAGGTGTAACAAAACCCAACTCAGTATCCACAAAGAAAGGAACAATTACTTCAGTCTTTAAAGATCTCTCCTTTACTGTCACTTTACTTCAAAGGAGAGAGTGGGAGGAAAGCTAGCCAGTTGTTTCAACAAGTTTTAAAGAAATGTGGCAAATCACTTAAGTTTTAGAATATTAAACCCAAAACCTTCTTTTGAAAAGATGTGATTTAGTTCAACCACAAGCAAAAGAACTTTAAAAGGAATATCACTACTGAAATTGTACAGTTTGTTATACTTCAGACTAGGCAGTCCTTGCTTCCTTCAAATGTCTGAAAGGATCCTCCAGCCAGACACCCCTGGGCAATATAATGGTGGTCTTGGATACTCACCTGGAGCCAGCAGCTCTCGGAAATCTCAGACTCTCCCTCTCCTGTCTAAGCCACAATACTGGGAACATTAAGTGCTAAATCTGAAACGTGATTTCACTGTTTGGACTTCAACAAAGCCACTGATCATTTTCATGGCTCATTTGTACAGATTAATTGGTTAATATCTATGCAATGTTTTGGAGGTGGAAAGTACTAAACCATAGCTCTCAGGCCTGATAATCCTCTGTAGCACTTTCATCCTCCCAGCTCTGGACTCTCCACCACTATTTTAAATCTCTGCTGTTCCATACCTCCTCCCCTTGCAAGCCAGCTAATTACCATCATACATAACAAAGGAAACATCCCTTTATAGGGGGAGATGAGCTAACAGGACTTTTAATTTCTAATTTTTGGCATTCTTTGATTACTAGAGCCACGGAACACTGAGTGCAGAACTGTTGCTTTTGTTCTCCAGGCACATTAGCAATGCTGCTTAGGACACACAGGTGTTCATTGCAATGCTTGCAAAATTTCATCGACTCCTACTTCTCATTTGGCTCCAGTCTTTTGTGTGCCAAATAATGCCACCTCAATCTTCCCATATTCCCTGCACTGGGCAGGTGCTACTCTGCATGGAAAACCATTCCTGAACTTGCCTTGAGACTCTCAGACTTACTCAAATTCCTTCTGAATGCTCTGTCCTCCTCTGAGAGATGCAAGAAGTCGACAAAACCAGAACTTATTTCCTCATGATCACTTAATGTTTTTGCTGAGGAAATTCAGTACCTTCCATGCTTGCCACTTCCACCGTTTTCATCCCAGAAGTGCCTCATACATGGTTAAGTTCATCTGCACATCCTGTTTTGCCATGCAAGGTTTGGAATAAAATGTTAATTCCTTGTAGCAATAACCCTCTTCTCCCAGATGTTGATAAAGCATCCCATTCTAGGGCTGTAAAACAATCTTATCCTATAAATGTCTGCAGTGAAGCCTAAAAGTCCATGATCTGCCTGGACTCAAAGTTTAGCCAAATCCCACAGGATTTTATTTCTCTTCTCCTCCTTTTCAGAAATCTACCAGATAGGTGGTATTGATGCACAGCATGGCAGCAATTTATTTAGGTTTGCTGCTGTTAATGACCACTCTCTATTTTCCCCTTTTACACTTTGACAGCCTGTAAATAAAGCAAAAAATCAAAAAGTCTGTGCAAACCCAGGTCTGCCTGCTGATATTTATAAATCCCAGCACAACCTCCAAAACTGACCTCTATCATTGCTGAGAGCAGCACAGCATCCTGGTACTTAATTTATTACTTTTTTACTTATTCAGCTGCTGTTCATCAGAGAACTTTGCTTTGTTTACTTAAACTGAAGAGATTCCCAAGGGAAGGGAAAAGAAATTCTTGTTTTCAGGCACAGACAGGATCTTTCTAGGTGCACACACTGCTGCTGTGAGCAACAGAGCTGTAGAAACCTTCCATCCCCTGTGAAATTTGGATTCTCAACAAGGAAAGGCTTGGGCTCATGCAGGCTATTTGCTGATACTCTTTTAACAGCAGGGATATTACCACACCCCTTATTATTTATCTCAGGGATTCTAAAGCAAAGCAGCTGAAAAAATAACTGCAAATACAAGGTTAGAAAAACAGAATGAGGAGAGCACAACCACTGTCTTAAACTGTGGTTTAACTGTTTCCATGACCTTTGCAATCTCCTGCCTTTCACATGTCAAAGATACTGGGAAAACAGAAGCTATTTGATTTTGCTCTGCCACTTTTGCCCCCAAAATGAGAAGATGATTTTAGAAATTGTCTTTAGAGGTCTTGATTAGCTACACAATGGCAGTAAAAGCTGATACATATTCCTTTATACATTTATAAAGACTGGTTCAATTTAATATTTAAGTATCATATACACTTATTTTATAAACATTTTTTAAACCAATATGAGGAATTCAGGATACAAAGTCCCCCTGAAGGACAGCAAGGGCTGCAGTCCTGAATTCACACACTTGAAGTGTTCCCTCAGAGCTTCTGAAAAGCAGTGAATGTGAAGACTCAAACACACCTTGGAATCTGCTCCTCTGGAACGATGTAGGAGAGCTTTCAAGAATCCAACTACAAATCACTCAGGCAATCATCCTGGTAAGTGCTCTTTTAAAACTTTCTTCTATGTCTGACCTGCCCCCTCTCAGCCTTCCTCAGACACGAAGATAAGCCTGAAACCCACTAAAATACAGAGTAGTAGAGTTTTCTCTATAAGAAGTTTAAGGAATATTGGGAGCCAGAAATCTCTGAAAAATCAAACAATCAAAGTTACCACATTTCTGAAAAGAACTTATCTTGTGTTTGAAGCAGAGATACAGGGGGAAAAAAATTTAAAAAAAAAGAGGAAAAAAACCCTGCAAACCCTCAAGTAGTGGCTCATGAACACAAGCCAATATAAAAATAAACAAAAGAAGAATCCATTTGGAAAAACTGGTCCAATGGGGAAGTACCCCATAGGGAGAGGGCTTATAACACTGGCTGATAAAGGCACAGGCTTCTCTTACCGTCAGGACCTGGGAACAATTCATTGTTCATGAAGTTGTTCCTGTTAGACATTCTATTTATTAAAATACTCCATCAAATTAAGACTTTTCTAACAACAAACCACAGAAAGTCAATACTGATGTTACTAAAAAAAAACAGGAAGTGAGATGGAACAAAGCAAACACATTCACAAAGGACTTCACCAATGATTCCCATAACTGCTGGGGGAATTTTGCCACCCAGGATGATTCTTAAAGCTTTATCTCCTGGGGTCCTGCTACAATTGAGGATTTCAGCTTTTCTCTACCAGTGAAACATGCTCCTAACTTGAGTGGTTCAAGATGAAACCTCATAAATAATGAAGTACAGTAAAATTCTCCAAACAACAAAAATATTGTTTTAAACCCAGGTTTATATTGTTATTGGTGAATAAACTAAAGACTTTGCAGTTTAAGCCATCACTTGCTTTCCTGGTACTCTTCCCTCCACACGAAATCCTTGCAGTAACAGAAAAGAAGGTGGGCACACAAGCTTTTGCAAGAATTAAAGAGTTCCTGGATGTGCTATTTCAGTTTGCTGAGCAGCCCTGCACAAGAAACACAACTGGCCTCATGCAGGGACCTCACAAGTCATGTATGCAAGAAAAAAAAAGCCAAGATAAACACAGCCCCAAAAGGCTCAGAACTGCAGAGAGCGAAGCAGAGGAGCCTGTCAAACCCCACAGCACATCTCGAGCTGTCTGAGGAAACCCTGCAACAGCACATGTCCAGGGGAAAACACAAAATCACTCAATCTCATCACTCTGCTGTAAACAGGGGTCCAGACAGCTGTTTAACAGCATTCTGGGCTTCCTCCTATGGTCTTGCTGCCCAGTGTGCTTCTGAGCACTGCAATATTCTGTGGTGTTGTTCCTAAATGAAATGCTGCCGTTTGCCATATGGGCTGGGCCAGCAGAGTCCCTCAAAGCCTGAAATAAGTCCTGGTTTATGTGACATGGAAAGAAGTGTCTTTGAGAACTGAGGTCTCCTGGGCTCAGTCAGACCCCATCTCCTGCTGGATCTCAGGGTAGGAGGTTCTGAGATTTCATTTCTTGACACCCCACCAGTTTTGAGGCAGAAAAAGCTTCCCCCTACCTACATTGCACTCTGACAGTTCTGCATCCATTAATCAAAGCAGGTTATGGCTATTCAGACTATTGGTTTACTTGTCTAAGAGTGCCCTGTAGTTGTTTTACAGCACATACATGTTCACAGCACCCCCCTTTATCATCACATGGCCATGGATTTAGGCTTCCTGCATTTTCACCCTGACAGCCCATTGCTCACCAGATAAGAACCACATTAGTTTGAGGATACCATTCATCTAACATTAGTGCTTCCATTAGTGTGGACAGTTCAAACTGGGCAAAATGCACATCTCATGCATAATTTAATGGACTTCACATAGTGAGTCAAAAATTGTTAGTACAACAGCAAAAAAAAAAATCAGACTATTTCTTCAGAGACTCATCACTGGGAGATTCCACAACCAGGGCAATTGCTCCACCAGATTGACGTTTGTCTCTGCACACAGCAGCACCAAGTGCACTGTAAGATGTTCCACCAATACCCTATTTCTGAACCAAAAAGCCACCCTCCTCTCTCATCCAAATCTCCTGCTTTTCCTTTGGAAAGTCCTCATTATCCAAGTTTCTCTAGAACTTCTTTCTTTGGATCCCAATGGTTTGTGTCTGCTCAATGCAAAATATAAAATTCTTCAGGAAAGAGTCTTTTGCTTTATGATGCATTTTTTGCTCATTTATTAAAAAAAAAACAAACTAAACTCCCACACACTATCATAAACCACAAAAATAAATACATCAAGAACAGAATCCCATGCAGAATTTTCCTTCCACATGAGAGGCATGATAGGCAATCAACAAACCTGAGCAGGGATAGCATTTATTATTTAACCAGAATCAGTATCTCTGTTGACTTCACCCCTAAAGTGATTACACTTAGCAGACTGACAGAGCAGGACTGCACTAAGACAGAAACACTCAGACCACCCTTTAGTGGGGACAGGCTGAATCATATCCCTCAGATCTGCACAGTGTCAGAGTCTTTGCCTTGACACACATGGCAGGCTGGGAGCCACCACCAGGGAGGGAAGGCACCATGGGAAGAGCTGCTGGGATCAGGATCCTCACGTGTTCTGCCCTGCAGTGTGATCTCACAAATCTCTCAAGTTCCTGTTGTGTTCCTCTCTGCAAAGCTCTGCCTGCACCTCTCTAGAGATGGCACCCAAAATGAGAGGGCTCCAGGCACTGCTGGGACATCAGTGTCACCAGAAATACAACTGCCTCCCATCCCTCCTTGGATTGGCCTGATTGCTTCTTCTGCTTCCTCGCCTTTTCACAGCTTTATCAGGGCTTCTCATATACCGAGGAAGTTATTAGGTAATTGTTTCTAAAAAGCTTGAGTATCCTTAGCTAAAACAGGACAGTAATTTCTGACCTTTATCTGGGATGATTCACACACTGCAGCCCAATTCCTTTGTTACTTTCCTAAATTAGCCATTTGGAAAGGTGGGTTGGTCACCATTCGATCCCTCTTACCGCTACCGGAAAATCATCCACATATAGCAAGAGGAAGTTACTGACAGAGTGTGACACAAAGGTGTAATTTCACAAATTGACATTGACTTACCCCATTTATCATACCCACTTTTCCCCTTCAAAAACAGTCCTATAAATCTCCTTGTGCTGCTTGTCTGAAGCTGCACTGAATTAATATGACCACATCCTTTTCACCTCAACCCTTTCCACCCTGCTCTGGTCTCTGTCCTGACCATCAACCCAAATCTGACCTCTGGGATGGATTTGCTCCATTTAAATCCCAGAAAGGAAGAGTTTTCAAGCTGTAATGACCAGTTTACAGTCCAAGTCTCAATGTGATTTTAGCATAGAAACCTCCCCCTGCAATGGCCCTCATAGGTGCCTGAATAATATCACACTTTCCCCTTCTGCTTTTGTGCTCTCTCTGATATCCTTCCACTCTCTAAGCAGAGCATTCACCTCAGTATCATGATTTCCCCTGGGTTAACTAGAGACAAATGGATTTTCCTTTTTTTGAAAGGCACTTTTAGACCCTTAGGAAAAAGCTTTAGGTGAGATTTGAGTGTTAGAGAAAGACCTGCCGCATAAATTTTAAAATCAAATAAACATGAGTTGTCATCTCTTAACAAAAAAAAAAAAAAAAATCAAGACAGTTCAATTTCNAAAACCCCCCCCCAAAAATTTTAAAAAAAAAAAAAAGTGTTTTTTCAACCTAAAAAAAAAAAAAAAAAAAAATCAAGACAGTTCAATTTCCGAGTCTAAGCTCTAAGACAGGACAAAGAAATGACTGAATACCTGACAGCAAGGAAAAGAAAATGATAGTATTTTCAATAGTGAGAGTATTAGGAGAATGAGAGAATGATAGCAGAGCATGTCACAGGCTAAAGGAGGTCAAGAGAGAAAAGAAACAGCTGTGATCTATAATCAAATTATAGGAGCTGGGATGCATGATGTATGAATACATGTAATATACTGTGCACATTCAGGTCCCATAGACTTTTTTTTTTCTTATTTAAATCATCTTACAATAAAGCAATATTCTTCTCACCCATCCACAGAGAAGGTTCATAAGGCTAATGTGAGTGATCACTTATGAGACCACTAGCCTTAAGTTTAAATGAATGAGACTTAGATAATGATTTCTTTCCAGCTTCAAAGTCAAGACTCTTCAAAACAGCCAGCAGAAACAGTACAATAGATCTGTTTTGAAGACAGAAAACAAGAATCACTGTTCATGCACTTTTTTTGCAGTCTCCCAGCTGCCAGACCCATTCATATGAACAACGTTTGAAGTAAACTACCAGCCCCAGATCAAGTACACTTGATGTCAAAAGTGACTGGCTGAGGCAGACAAGTAATGCTTGGTGCCTGAACTCCAGAGTCACAGCAGGGTTTAAAAAAGATGAACTGGAATGGTGGTGGATGAAAAAAACATGAGCTTTCCTTCCTGAAGCCATCAAATGTCTCTGGAATCCTTGGAATCAATATTTCTTCATAGATGTGTAGATGGACAAGTGAAACCCATCCTCAGCAAGTGAAAGTCCTTGTAGGAAAGGTGTATTATGTCCTTTTCTGGTCTAGCCAGGTCTTGGTACCCTGCAGTTAATTTACAAGAATTCCAAGAGCTCTACAGGATATTTTTTGTGGATTGAGCAAGTCAACATGAACACTAGACCACAGAAATTGATCCAAAAGAAGGGCATTTTGGGAGAAAACCACTCTGAATTGATTAGCCAGTGGTCAAGGAAGTATTTACATATTTGCAATCACTTTCCATGATGTTGAACAGCAAGGCCAAGAATTTCCTGATATAGGGGCCAAACTTGAATTTCAATGCACATACTTCCCATAGAAATGAGGTTACTCTGAAGTGTCAAGTCCTTTGCCTTTAGGTAGTAGCCCTGCATGAGAATCCTGCCCATGCTAGACATTAAAACAAGAAATTACAAGCACTTTGTCTTCTGAGTGACTTATTATGCTCCATGAAAGTAGTGAAACACTCATGTTCTCTGTCCCAGACACTCTAGTTCAGGATGCTTTATTGAAATGCTACAGTGTTTTCTTTCTGTGATTTATAACCTTACATATTCCCACATGCACTGAAAGACACTCAAAACACACAGGCAGTCTCCTGGTTAATAAAAACCAGATCCCATTTCAGCCAACTCTATTACCTGAGCAATCTCCATCTTAAGGACAGCAAAATCAAGGGAAGAAACAAAAGGTAACCTGTAACCCCTTGTAACCTGAGGATTAGATGACCATCTCATGAGTCTTTTCAGAGCTCACCACAACCTTGCAACAGGCTGCCACTGCTTAGACTCAATTAGATAAGTATCACTGAAGCTTTGATTTAAGCTCACCTGCAACCCAAGATTAGACCACCAGATAAACAAAATGGACAGCCTTTCCTTGTGTAGCTCACGAGTATAAAACCAAGTAACAGCCAACAAAAACAAAAAATAGCAAGAAATAGTGGGAGAGTGTCTATATGAAAAATTAACATGATGAGTTACAAAAGCAAAACAAAAATACCTTCATTTCTATTTACTCTAAGGGTTTTTAAAGGCTCAAAATACTTTTTTAACCAAAAGAAAATCTACCCCAAAAAAAGGGCATGCTGTGAATACTACTCTTATTTTTACAATTTCAAATAAAAAAGAACACGAGGAACAAAGAAATAAGAGAAGTCATTAAAACAGAAGTGTAAGGCCTCCTTCACTTTCAGAGTTGTGTTATTTCAGATTACTTACAGTGTTTTCCCAACAGTAAACATTGTTTTAGAGGACCACAATACACTATATGACACAACTCTGAGCTTAAAGTTAACAGGGAATTAAGTCTTTTCTAGTGAAAAGATCCTTAAAGACAATAAAGACAGACTTCTCTACTCACTTTGCTAATAGGTAAAATGAGTTGCCATTAGATTATTATTGAGCATATTTTAGAAGGGTTTTTCTAAGTCTGTGTCACAGAATATTTAAAGAAAATGAGACATTTCCAAGGAAATGAAATGCTCTTGTGCCTGTTCAAAACAAAGCCCACACCAAAATGAGCTCATACTCAACTCTGCCCTGCCCTGGGCACAACCTCCCGAGTCAATAATCTCCACCAGAGAAAGGGGCCCTGCAAATGCACCACTGTGGGCTGAGAGATGAGCACAGATAGTCACAAACACCGTGCCCAAGCCCCAAAACACACCTTAGCCAGATCCTACCACAGAATTACAATAAAGCAGCTCCTACCAGAGGTTCTTGTTGCTTTTGTTTGTGGTTGGAGTTGGAGTTTTTTTAGTTATTTTTTACCATAACTCCATCCTTTCTGGTAAACAAAGCAACCACCTCATCTAATTGCCCAGGCATTTCTATTGCTTCATCACCACATGATCTCAGCACCTTCAACTCCAGCTTCATTCTCACAGTTCCCAAATTGCAAAGGAATATCATGATGCTATCCCACAGCTGGGAAACGCAGACTAAAGAGTTGAATTATTTGCCTGTGGTCAGAGATCATGGCTGTGAAAGAGCTGATAACTCAACACTGGAGCACAGGGACATGCTTCACCAATAGTTTCCACTGGGTAAGTCAGCAAGGTGCTGAGCATCTTCTGAGACTCAGTGAGAGCGATGGCTCTCCAGATAGACTCCAAATGCATGAAACCCAGAGAGTAAACACTTCTCTAGCTCATTTTCAGATGGTAAAGCAAAAAAGTACTTCCACCTACTTTTCCATGAGACTCTAATTAGCTACAATTTTGTATGTAACATTGAAGACTCATGCCTGTGATTTCCTCCTGTCATACACATGCCATTTCATACACATTCAATGAAAGAAACTTCAATGACACTGGGTTGCTTTTTTTTCTTTAAATTAAAACAATAGACATGGGCATATGCAAATTTCTTCTTAGTGCACACAGGGTTATGTTCAGAAATCCCATTAGAAGAAATACATAAATCACGGTACAATTATATTTCCATGGGATTGAAGGTAAAAGAGAAAAATGAAGACTGTTTAGGATTTAAAACTCTTCCAGCAGCTCAGCACCATGGGGCACATTTCAAAGCTAGCTGTACACAAATTTTCCGGTTAAGTTCAGTTCACAGCCCTTCTACTAAAGTCAGGTGAGGCTTCAGATAAAGAGGAGATGTGACAGGGATATGGCTTGAGAGCCCACCAGTTACACCATCTGAGGAGGGGTGCACACACTGGATCACATCCCCAGTGGCTGTTCACTGCTCCTGACTTAGGAACAACACCTAGAATGAAACAACAACCAACAGCCAGGAAATACAGAGTTTGAGAACCCTCCTGGCTGTGTGGATATCCTGACCATCTCCCAGTGCCTTTACTGAAGATTTAAAATACCTTTCCCTAGGATGTTCAGAGGGCAGAATTCCCAAAGATTTCTCTGGCTATGTTGCTACTCCCACATGGTGCACAAGTGCACAGCCATGGACACGGTCTGGCACTGTCTTACACACTGTGGACCATCCATATTTATTCTCCTCCCCACAAACCTGATCAAACCATTTTGGTTCAATGACAAACATCAATGGTCTCCACTACACCAGTTTCAGAAGGTGGCAAATTCATAGGTGTCAGCACAATTGCAGCTGTTTAACACTCAGGTGCAGAATAATGCAATGAGCCCTATAAAGTGCACAGTGCATTGTAGGGTCACTTCTCCACAAACATTATCATATATTACATTATAGTGAACATTAACTGATTTTTTTTTTTTCCAGTAATCCACACAGAAAATCGTATTTCATTTACAGATACTCTAAGAGGGTGAATTTTATCCCTGGTTGCCAGGATTTGTACCAGGCACACAGCAGATCTGCACAGTGGATAAATTTGGCTTCTCTTGCTTGACAGTGAGGAAAATTGCACCAACTCTAGTAAGTTGCACAGTTTGTCCTAATCTATGTTTTATTCCTTCACATACACCTCAATTTGAGGGGAAAAGAAATAGATATCAGATGTGACAAGTGTATGTTTTTTTCCCCTGATATCTGACTGTTCATTTTGCCTTGGAAGGGCTGGAGCACCTTTCAAAAGTTTTAGCCCTCTGTTTCTGAGGAACTTATCCTTGTGGCATGTCTGTCAGTTTTCACAGTGCTCAAGCAAGTCTTTGCAATTTTCACATAATGGCAGTTGTTGACAGGTTGTTAGGGCTGACAGTGAATATGTTTGAAAAACTGTCAAGCTGGTGAAAAAAAATTAGAGGAGAGAGAAGGAGCCTCCTTACATTTGTAACAGCATGTTAAACTGTAAATGCATTCTCAAAATGCATAGGCCTACTTCCAGTCATGTTACTTGCTCTACAATGACAGCATATGTGAATATATGATCCTTAAAAATTAATGTCAGATTGTCATTTTATAGGTCATGGTCACATTACTACAAAACTGTTTACCTTTATAAAATTGATTTTACCTTTAATGCTCAACAATAGCTGTTTCAAGCAAAGAAATTGCTAGAAGTAAGGTGCCACTGCTACTGGCTTTTAATTAGCTTTATAGTGCTTTTGCCAGAGGTATTACTGGCCCCTGAGAGCCCACGGCAATGTGCAGAACCTGGCTTCTGTCCAAGGGCCAGCTCTGTACAGAGGTGGTGTGGAAGGTCTCCCAAAGCTCCTCAGAGAGGTGAGTGACCAGCAGCACCTGTGGCAAAGCCCCAGGCTTGAACCCTCTTCCACAGCCACCAGTGTCAGGTTCATGGAGAGTCTCTTTACCTAAAATTGTGGCAGACTTCAGAAATGAACCCGTGTGGATGGATCTTCATTTACCTTCCCAGGCAGTGAACTCCAAAATGGTCCCTTGAACAAAGCAGGCTAAGAAGTAGAGAAGCACCATGAATCTGACTTAATAGAAACTACTTTGCCTCATTATTCTAAGACAGATTCAGCTCATTTTGGGGATGCTGAAATACATGGTTAGTAACTGATATTAATGAGGAATTGCTTCTCTTACATGTCAGACAGACTGATTTCTTCTTTGAAAAAGTTATGCAATCCAACTTATTTCTGGGAAGAATGAACTTAGCTATCTCTCCTTCACATAAGCGATTTCTTAAAATAATTTTAGTTCAGATTTTAAATACTTTTCCTCACAGTCTTTTTATAGCACTGCTTTGCTTATCACTTCAAGGGTAACAATATGAGTCCTGAGCACCTACAGTGTGAGACAGGTCTGCTTTGTCTAATATTGGAAGAGACTAAAATAACTGGGAAGAATAAAGGGCAGGCTAGCATAATCACAGCCATGAAATTATTATAACCATGAGAGAGTACCGTGGACTGTATTCACAACAACAAAACTGGTCTAAAATAAAGGAGTTTGATATGGTCAACTAAGTAGAAGCAGCATTGCAGTAGACAGCAGCTGAGTTTGCAATAACATGGCCAGCAGAAAAATAAAGTTATTAAAAAGAGGCAAAAGAACTGTACTGGATAAATCCATGAAGGAAGATTGCAAAGGTGATACAGAAGAATTCATGGATGATACATCTCCCAGGGCTACACGTGCAGCATCAAGAATATGCTGAGGCTTGAAAATATATTAAAAACCAAAAGGATAAAATAATATAGAAGGTAACCAAAACAGAATGGTAAGGAAGAAGACTGAAAATGAATCATGCAAGAAAGTCTAGATAACATGATCAGGAAACACCAAACTCTGTCGTAGAGAGAGGAAGGAGACTCCATGAGGTTCAGTGTGGATTGACATCCTAGACTGAACTCAAAACTTGATGTGTCACAGAAGCTTCTCCCAGCTCCTGCTGAAGTCAAGAGAAGAACTCCCATTTATTTGAAGAGAAGCAGGATTAGGTCCTAATCCTTCTGCCTCGCTATCCAGTAAAGTGAGGATAATAATTGTATTGACAGGTAATTCTGTCTCACAGGAGTATTCTGAGGATTACGTAGCGTCTGCACTGTGCTGTGAAATGCTAAGTGCTAAATATGATTATACAGGGATTTCCATCCAAAGATCTCAAAGCACTTTCCAAACATTAATAATTGAAGCTTTATAATACCCTTAGGACTGCACATGTAAAGAAGGCAAACAAGATTCAGGGCTCAGCAAAGCGGGCAAGGATTATTAGACTTATTTTACAGTGGATAAACTACACCACAGTGAGATTAAGTGACTTGCCCAAAGTAACAGAACAAATCAGTGACACTTCAGAAAACGAGCATAGAAGGCCAGACTCCTTCACACTTTGGACAGAAAAGATGCACATGGGATGAGAGGGTCAATCAGCTTCTGGAAGGAGTTGGATGGATCAGAATATCGCAGAGATGTGGAACACTCAGAGGAATACTGAGGAGAGCACAAGAAAAACAAACAAGGTTTGTTTATATTTAGGTACACGAGCAAGAACCAATAGAAGAAAATAAAGCAGCAAAAAGTGGAGTTTATTGGCAGGAGGTACAGCCACTGCTAAGAACATCAATTCTTTGGCTTACAGATTTAACAAAGATGACAGAGAACACATGTCAGAACTCAGATTAATTTCCCAGGGGAAGAACAAATACAGAAGGAAATTGAAATCATGTTAGAACAAGAAATCAAGAAATCAGAACGGCTGAAGACTGGTTGGATGAATGGAATATACTCCTCTGAAGTTCTAGAACAAAAGGCAAATTATTGACAAAATCCTTCAAAATAATTTTGTTATCAGAGAATTACACAACCTCATCTGACACTGAAATGGACTTGAAACCCAGGGTGGCAAGCAGAGCTAGAGGAAATCACAGCAGCCTTGGCAGATAAGAACAAACATAAATGTAAACAAAGACAGCTTCTGAGAACATTCAAGTACTCAGTTTTGTACATGATGACAAAAGAAAGATCTTGTCTAGCAAACATGACTGAATATAAAAAAATACAACTCTGGAAGTGAACTGACTTGGGCTGTGTTACTGGGTTTAAACAGGGCCAACCAACCACCTTAAAAAGCACTGATATTCCAGGACATTAAGAGTGATCTTCATCTGCCAGCCAGCAAGAATTTGGAGCAAATGACTCTGGGACAGTGCTGCAATATTCAGATGAGGCATTGCAGCAGATGCTCAAAGTGAAATTTGGTTGTCAGGATCAGCATTTGGAGATGAAATAATTTGCCTCAAAACGTGTGTTTGTTCAGATTTCTCAAGGGCTTCTGAACAAGAGGGAACATGGGACCAGTTTTGGAGGGAGCAGTAAGTGGAGCCCACTGTCAGTGGTTACTTCAACAATATTAATTCTCATTTCATTGCAACAGTGAAAAGGATGTTTTCACTGCCTTGGTACAACACAGTAAAAGTCTTTTGCACACTGGGAATGAACACAAGCCCAAGATATCTCTGCTTTAGCTACTGGAAAGGTTGAAAGGAAATACCACAAATGTATACAAGCACAGATTGTGTATATAAACAAAAAAAATTAAGAAAAATACATTACAGTAAACTCAGGGGGAGAACAGAAGTGTTACATAGTTGTGTGTCTACACAGTGGCCTACAAAATCACAGAAAAAAAGTTTTAAGTACTTGCTGAAAAAGCAATACTGAACTAAAATTGCCAAACATAAAAGTGGGACTCCAGAAGTATTCTTGGCATCACTTTATTTGGTTTTAGATTTTGGTAAAAGAAAAAGGCACTTCCTTGGTTATTTCATTGAAGGAAAGATGCCTTGAAATAAATACAAGAGACTAGCACCTGTAAAGCATTGTCTTTAAATCCAGTCTCTCTTCTGTACCAGCTTCTCAGCTTTAGTTTTGCTAAATCACTTTCTTCTGTGCCAGGCCATGCAATGCTGGGCACTTCGCTCGAAAAGACAGCTAATAATTACTTAAAGTGTGCTGTGAAGTGCATGGTTCGTACTGAGCAAAAGGATAAACTTCAGAGAAGTATTTTCACCTCTTTAATGGAATTAATATAGATCTGAGCAATAGGATTTGATACAGACAAACCTCATGACCAGCTTTGTTACAAAAACGCTATAATTATTTTTGGTTAAAAGTGATCTGAAATAAAGACAATTTAGTTTAAAAACCTTACAGGCGTATGGGGAAAAATCCTAGAGATCTGTAGCAAACATTTGAAACTGCTCTGAAAGCAGTCTCAAGACGTTTGAAGAGCTGAATCAATTTCCCTTTAGGTCAGTGTGTTTTTGTTTGTTTTCAAGGAACCGTTGTGAAAAACACAGATAGAAATGAAGCTTATATACAAAAAGATTAAATCTAATTTTAATCCTGACTTCCCAAGTTTCCACACTTCCAACTGGCTTAATTAAGGTTTTTCCACTGACTTCATTAGCAACAGGATCAATATTTTCCAATATAAAATGAAACTATAACTCAGTTCTTTTTTTTCCTAAATAATATTCAACATCTCCATCATTCAGAGGTTTTTCTGAACAGTCTGTTGGTGAGGGCTGTGACCTCTTCGAGGTACAAAGACTGTTCAGACTCTAAATGGGCTGCTCTGAAGTAGGTTTTGATAAAACTCAACTCCCTGCAAGTGAAGAAATGCACCAAATATCAAATCTTCAGTCTTATCCTTTTTACTGACATATGAGATTTGCCAGATAAAAATTTTTTCCAGCATCAAGACCAGGGAATTTTATCCATTATCTCTTCCTACAACCAATGTAAACAACATGAAGCATTCTTTCTGTACATTTAAAGCACAGTGAACAGAACAACCAAAGAAGAATAAATAAGAAGAGTCTGATTTGTACTGGATGTCTGTCTTTGGGACTGGATTACAAAGGATTTGGCGTCAGTGTTTTAAAGCTACATGCTTTCTGTATTTTTCACAATAGTTGGGAAAATGAGTATGTTCCCATTGAACAAAGTTTAATTACTGCCAGCAAAAACCTCGACCTGGGATAACTCCTGCTTTTTAGAAAAAAATGAAAACAAATAGTTCAGTTAAATGCAAATACTTGTACTAATTAATGAGTAATAAATGCAGGGTGTTCACCTTCCTAATACATTTCTTTCTTAATGTTTCTGCTGTACATGTCATGTTTGGCTTCACTAACTTGTTTATGTCCCAAGAAGATGCACAAACATTGTGTTCCACACATAGATTCCTAACTCTGATAACCTAAGACAATAACATGAAGACAATTTCTAAAAATTACATAAAACAAGCAGCTTTTTGCCTTTCTAAAATAAGCAATTTTTTTGCTTTTCATTGCTATTAACAAGGAACCTGTGATCTAATAAATGTCACAATCAGTTTCATTTAATTAAAATAATAAATATTGTACCGTAATGCAGATTGACATTTATATCTTCATTTACGTGAGGTTGGATTTATGGTCAATGCTTTATTTGATGGAGGCCACAAATAATGGCTATTAAAGTGCCACAGGATGGACACAAGATCACATTAATGAAATTAGACAAGGCAAGGCATTGATATATGGAGCCCTCCTGCTAGAAAATAAAGTAAGTCATGTCCAAAGCAGATGTTTTCTTTGGCTGCAGTTTAGGCTTGCTGAATTTTTAGTGGGCAGTTTAACTTCATCTACACAAAGGTGGAAAGGAACAGAACTCCCGTGATAACACCTCTCAAGATGTGTTACAATTAATGCAGCCCATGAGCTCTGCTTCCCTTGTCAAACACATTCATGCGAGAATGATTGTTAAGTTAAAGAATTGTCTAAGAGAATACTGATTATCAAATTTCAGCTGAGCAGCCTGATATAAAGTTTTTGTACTTATTGGTGGAATAAACCCCTCATCTCTCTCTTTTGCTAACTAAACATACATCCAGGGAGGTAACTATAGAAACATTCAGGTTCTTGACCTTTTTTCTTTATTAAAAACATATCAAGAGTTTTGAAATATGGGTGTAAGGTTATTACAGGGCAAGCAGAAGGGCTAAGAGGGAAAAAACATTTCCACAAAGGAGGATTTTCCTCTTACCTCTGCAGCTGCACCATCACCAGTTTTTCAAGCCCATCCTGGATGCACTGGGAGATAGTTCTCTGCTTCTTGCTCCAAAGTTTTCCATGAAAGATAGTACTGCAGTATCTATCCTCACAGTGCTTGCCTAACAAATCAGGCTAGTCCATAGCTCTGCTGCAGTGAATAAATAATCTCAAGTAGCAGAACATTGTGAAAAATGAAACAAACTTGCCTCGTGGGCAAATTATCTAACTGGATGCTGTGTGAAGTTCAGATAAACATTCAGTTACATGGAACAGCATCTCAAAGTTTGATATTTATCTTTGTGGATTTATTTTCACCTCAGGATCTTCATGTGCCATGCTAATATGATGCCACACAGGTTCAAGAGAAAAAAAAAAGTAAATCATTTTGGGAGGCAACATAGACAATAAAACGTGCCAAAACAATGAAAGCCATTATATTTTTTGCTTCTGAACTAGACAAATAGCTTTTAAAGTTATGCTTTCTAAAGAATAGCTCAGCTTGGTCATTTATGCTAAAACTAGGCATTACAAGCCTAAGGGTCTGGTCTAAATAACAATACCTTCATTAATCAATTTATAACAGCTGAGATCCTATTTCTGGCTCCAGAGAGGAATGCAATATAGCCAGCTGAAATTTGGCCTCACATTGCTCAAGCTCAGGTGAAATGACACTGCAAATAATTTAGATATCTCTGGACAATTTATTCAATAAATTGTCCAGCTTCTTGATCTATTTATCACAAGGGATGGAGCTGATTTAACTAACAACTTTACCTGCCTTATTCCAGAATCATTTCTGCATTCTGCTTCAAATTCTCCCTCGAACAAAATTAATTTCCTTATACAGATAAATCTATGCTTATGTTTCTTGAGAAACCAGGCACAGATAAATCTGAGGCCTTGGGCACTTTCACTTGCACACCACAAGGATCATGCAGTGATGAAATATTGTTGGCTCAACCTGTGACTTTTAGCCATTGTCAGATGCCATCCCAGGGCTGAAGAGGATGTAATCTCATTCCAAAGTCCTGCTGGGTGGGTTAAATACAGAGACAAAGCTGTGCTCCTTGTCCCACACAATTTGCTGTCCCTTTCAGAGCCGCAGTGCTCACAGAGGGGCACAGACCTGGGCAATGAGGGCTTTAATCAGATCAAACCTCTATGCAGCACCCATTTCTGACAGCAAACAGCATCTTTCCCCTGTTACCAGAACTGTCTAGGGCTGTTCCCACATCTTAACCCTCTCCACTTCAATGTTGAATTGAACAATTCCCATTGACATGAACTTCTGCATTATCCACAAGCACTAAAATCCTAGAAATGCAGGAAATGCACAAAAGCTGAAAAGGCCTGGGACATGCAGGTGAAAGCAAAGGAGCAACTGGAAAACCAAAATCACACAGATCTTAATGACTGAAGGAATGAATGCTTCGTTTTGGTCAGCTTTCTAGGTAAGCTCAGATGGGCTCTCTGCTGCATCTGTCACATCACAGGTAACCTTCATTAAAAAGTTTCCTTTGGCACACAAAACCCATATCACATCTCAGCAGTGAGCAATGTGTAATCATCATGTAAAGCAGTCATCTCAATATACTCATTCTCTGCATACATATAATTCTGATGAAATTAAAAACCCAGCATATCAGCTTCAGTAAGAAGTGCCCCAGACACCTGCAACAGCTGCTCTTTTGTTTCTACACATTTCTCACACGACATCCTGCTAAGCCAACCCTTCAAGAAAGGGCTTCACAACATTTTATCAGCTCTTGCAGATGAGTCATTAAAAATCGAAGGTTTTTTGTCAGAAAGCCAAGCATCACTCATTTCTTTACAGACAGTAACTTCTGGGGGAAAAAAAAAATAAACACCCTGTCTGCATCAAGTTTCTGTACCTGTCACCTCAGTCATAAATATGGATACACAAAACCAAATTACAGTCTTGCTGAAATCAAAAGAAGTTTTGCCATTGTAGTGCTGAGTCTACCAAGTTTCAACTCAGTCACGTTACAAATCAGGCTACCAAAAAGACAGGATTCCTTTAAACAAACCCAATTGCCTTTACAAGCTACACTGCTTCTCATTTCCTCTTTTACCATGTGAAAGTTAGGGCAGCATTCCTCCTGTCTGGCTGCTCAGCATGAATAATAGATACGTCATTTTTTAACTGTCAACAAAGTATCTGTAAGAGGTGCACTCGGTCCTTTTAAATATCTACAGCAAACTGTTTATTTGGCTTTACAAAGAGCTCACATTTTCCAGCTAGCAAAGAAATTACTAAAAAAGACATACATGGTAAACCACAAACAATTTTACTCATACCTTATTAGCCTTATGTAATATTTAATTATCTCCTCTCCTACTCCCTTCAGTGACAATTTGCTCAATGATGTGCCAAGGAGATGGAAAAAACAAACCAATGAGGTCAAATCTTTGCATTAATACACTGGTGCTTGTTTACTGAGGGCCAAAGCCTCGGTGACTGTGAATGGTGGAACTCCTGTGCAGGCAGCACAGCTCTGCTGACTTGCACCAGCTGGGGCCTGAAACACAACTGCTGAGAAACAGATTACGCTGCTGTAACCTTCAGTGGAAACCAGGCAATATTTCAGATACAAAATGCAAAGACCTTAAAGGAGAGCTGAGACTCTGCTGGGTGACAAACACTCCCCTACACAGCAGAGGACAAGTTCTCAGGTGGTGTAAATGGCCACACTTTTCCTGGAGCTCAGCTCGGGACCACCCAGCGTTTGTGTTGCTGGGGTCTCCAATACTTCCTTTGTAATAATTAGTCCCATCTTCCCTCTAATAGTCCCTTTTGACAGTGCTTCTTCACTGTTCTTGTCCTCAGCAGTCAGATGCATTTGGCAGCCTCACCCCCCACTGCCATTCCCTCTCCACCGCCACATGCCGCACGTGACCACCCTCTCAGCTCTGCCAAATGACCCTTCCTATGGCCATGCTCTAAATCAGGTCTGGGAAAGGATACCCATCAGAAATAAAATATAATGACTGTTGCAGACTTAGGGCCCAACTGCACAAAAAGTTGGACAGGAAAGGCAAAGTAGGAAGTGGGAACAAGAGTCACACACTGTGGTGGGAAACGAGGAGCCTCTGAAATCAGATCTGCCTCTGAAATCAGCATTATTTAAATACCCACAATAAGTCACCTTATTTCTTTGGGTTATGGCTGGCCCTCAGGGGCCTCAAATTTTTGAGGTTACCATCCAAGGGCTACCTGATATTTAGAGGGTAATCACTTCCTGCACTGGTGAGGATTCGGCACAGAAGATACTTTCAACATTTAAAGCTTTACTCCACGTACACAGATATGTAAGCAATGAGCAGGTACTTATGTGCCATAGTACAACAATTTGACAGTGGCCCACAAGTGATTGGTGGCAGAGCTGGGATAAAAACACCCCTGTTCCCAACTAGATGAAAGCAAAAAAAGTATCACAGCTCCCCATGCAATGGGCAGCACTTACCCCTCATGCACTGGAAAGAGTTCACCCCTGCATGTGTGTTCAGGATGCCACATCACTCTCCTGGTTTGGAAGGATCTTTTCATTTGCCTCCAGTGTTACTGCCAACAGGAGCAATGGTGGCAGGGAACACGATGATTTAGGAGAGGAGTTGCATGCATTTGTTCTGAGCAAAGCAAGAAGTCCCTAAAAAAAAAAACACAACCAACCACCCACTTCCCAAGCATTAGAGTTTTCATTATTGATAGCACCTCAAGAGCTGAAAAACTGATAGGAGACATTGGGGAAAATTAGGACAGGTTGAAAAAAAAAATATGAAGGAATAGACAGCCCCAAGAGTGAGGATACCATTACTGTAACTTGACAGACCATTAAAAAAAGGTCAGTATCCACTTTAAATATATGAACAAATTAACAGAATACACCATGTTCAGCTACATGTTCAGAAGCACTAATGAGAATAGCTTGCAGTTCAGTTTACTTAGCTCTTTAAATAAACATGGGCTATTGGAAATGTTATACAACAACGCCAGCACCGTAAGTGTAGCTCCAACTCCTGTCATTCCTGCAGATGAGTTACAAATCTACAAGAACTTGTCTGCTCCATGCTTGCAGCCACCACTAAACTTAAATTAGTAACTACGTAGGCCTCTTCCAAGGCATATCAGAGACCAGCTGTGCAAGGACCTGTCACCTTCTTGTCAGTGAAAGTTTTCTGTCCAAAGAACTTTCGTCATCCCCCATTCCTCAAGTAGCTGGATGTCACTTGAAGAGACAGCTGAAGTCACTTGCAATGAATGGTCTCAAATCAGAGCTCACTGCCCTTGTCACAGAAAGTCTCACCCCGCAGCTAAAACTGTCACTGATCATGTTTAGATATGTACACTGAGGTATCAGATTAGAAAAGAGTATGCACGAGATGGGAGTTTAAAAGAGGCCAAGTTGCAAGGAAAATCTTAATAGGGAGAATGGAAGGCTTGAAGGGTTAGCCCTTTTCCAAACCCAATTTATATTTCCCATCAAATCCAATAAAAAATATCTAGCTTCTAAAAACGGCATGTGTCCAACCAACATATTCAAGAAGAAGCTAAAACTTTAAGTGGTACTTTGGCCAGAGAGCATGTAGATTGCTGAGATAATATGGCATCTCTGCAGCAAGTTACTTCATTAACAGGAAAATCCCCAAAAGGCATATCTTGGCTTCAAGATTAATGTTCAAAATGGTAGATGCATGTGCTATAGTTAAAAAATAAAGAAAAAATGTATTAAATTGGTATATTCATTAAAAAAAAAAAAAAAAAAAAAAAAAAAAAAAAAGAGAAGAAANAAAAAAAACAAAGAAAAAATCTCAATACCTTAAATATTATCATATTTTCCGTTTGTTTCCGACCCTCTTGCTTATATTAGCAATAGGAACTTTGTCTCCTGGTTATGGCAAAGGATGGAGCAATCCAGGCTCCACAGTTGCTCTCCCAGCTCAGGTACTGACTTTTGGGTGACTCGCTTAGGATTCTCACTAAGTTCTAGGAAATGCAGTTTATCTGCTGGCAAACCCAGCTGCCTGGTGTTGCCAAGGAGCACTTGAGGACACATTTCCAAGGCTGACCTCTACACTAAAAATAGCCAAGTACAAGTTGGGTTGCAGCTGTTAGTAGAAAGACAAAGGACATGGAAACATCCAGAAGATGTTCATTATGTTCTACATAGTTTCATTTCACACATCTAAGATATTGGCACATCAGTATATCACAGGAGCTGGATCCTGGGGAATGCTCTGAGCATTTGCCCATGCTACACTGCAACCTCTGGTGTGATCTAGGCCAGCCCAGGAGCTCCACAAAATGGGTTTCTCTGCTGGGCCTCTCCTCAGAAGGTGAATTTAGTGGGGGAGTTGGATAAGGGCATGAGGATTGGAAGACATTCACAAGAGAATGCAGGAATGCTTTCTCCTCTCTACACAGACACCTCCCAAAAAGCTGGAGATGGAAAAGAAACCCTTGACAAATCTCAAAGTCTGCTGCTGCCTGGGAATTGAGAAGACATACCTGAGCTTTCACTCCTGCCTGTCCAGTTCTCCTCCACGGCTTTAAAGTTCCTGAATAAAATATTTAGGCTTATCTCTGTCCTAGAAGTTGATTTAGCCAGTATCTTGTTCTCCTTATATAAAAGAAAATTATCTTCAGTCAGAAGCACCATAAGCTGCTTTCCTTTTACCCTCGCACTGTTGGCATGAAAGCAAGATCATTTGTTCCAACTATGTATTTGCAACAACCATTTGCTTTGGTTTTGCTTGAAAACACAGCAAGAGAAATTTTACTCCACATTTCATATGTCAAAACTCCCTCCATAAATAAAGTTTGACATAGTGAAGGGTATCTATTCCAACTTTTTCTTTTTTTTTAGTATATTTATTTTGTTCTCGCCTGAAAACACAGCAGGGAAATTTTATCTAAAAATAAATATGGCAGGGTATTGTTCAGAATAGAGATCCCATTTTAGCCCAGGAAATTTTATTCCTCACCTTCCAAGCTCCCCAAGAATCACAAGCAGGTACAAAAGTACAACCCAAACTGCAACTGCAACCAGCATTTACAGATTTTGCTACTGAGAAGTCCTTGAAATATCACTGCAGACTAATGACCATCAGGAGCTATCACAGTCCACTTTACACTGAAGAAGTCCTGGGGAGGTATTGTGACACAAATCGCATTTGTGTTGTGATCCAGCTGCAGGCTGCAATCACTGCCTTGTGTTTGTGTTGTGAGTTCAGACCATTGTTGTATCACTCCACTCAATCAAAATCCCACACAACACCAAACACCTACAAGTCAATTTTATATTAAATATTAAACCCTCCTCTTCTGGAATATCTAAAAACCTGTCCAGAGTATTGAACCAAACAGGAGCCTCTGGATCCTCAGCCCTTTTAGAAATTAGGCCACTGCTTTAGAAATCTAAACATAGGCTAAGGGATCTTAACTGTAGGCTCCTATTTTTGAAAGTTCTCGGTCTTTAATTTTCATAGCATGGTAAACAAAGCATCTTTTTTCTTCCCTGCTAGAAAGTACTCAGGGTTCAGAAGTTTATTGGAAACATAGCTGACATCCAAATCAACACAGACTGCAAAAACAACAGGGCTGACAAGACAGAACACTTTCAAAACATCACACTGATCATTAGAACAGCAGAGCAAAACATTAATATCATAAGCTTTTGCAGTCAAGGACTCTGCTCTAGCTGAGTATAGCTCTTTAAGCAAGGGAAACCTGGGAAAATAGACTTTGAAGATAAATAGATGGATTTGCTTTCCAGCAAACAAATACAGGATCAACAAAATTGAACATGATGACTATTCCATAGGCAACAGTGATGCTGCCATGCAGATTTTCAAAAATGTCACTATAGCAAGTAAGCCTCTGTTTTGCTCTTGGGAGGAACAGAAAGTGAGAAAGTAGAGTACATATTAAAAGACATCTTGGCAAAAAATAATAGACAAAAATAGAAAAACTCTCCCCATCATTAAGCTCAGCTTTCAGTTGACAGTCAGACCGGGGGGCAGGGGGTGGAGAGGTGGGGGTGTAGCTTTAACAAAACAATATATTTTTAAAAAGATCTTCCAACAGAGAAAACATTGTTTTAGCACTGTGGAAGAGAGAAAAAAATCCTCAAAAATAGTAATTCAGTTTCAGTAGAGGAAGGCCCTATTTACAAAAGATGTTTAAGGAGTAAACCCAGCCCTATTCCCCCTAATTTCAAACCTTTACTGGATGAAAGCCTCATTTGTCTGATCCAGACTGAAATAAATCACAGCCTTTTACTGATAAGGAGATACGTTGTGAGGGTTTTCTGGACACTGGAGGTTCTTTCTTTTCTAGTTCCACGTGTGAAATATCTCCCTACAAATATGAGCTGCATACATTTTAGCCACATGAGTGCCTGTAGACCTCACACAAAGTGACCTGCTAATGATCTCAACAGGAGCTACACGCACAGAGAATCAGTACTGTTGACACTGAATTACCGGAGTGCAGATGTACCAGTTTGATACATGAATACAAGAAATAATGTGTCAGTTTGATCTTCAAAGTTGATAACTTTTACTGGAGGTGCTGGTCCCTTCGCTATTTATACTATTTCATTATTGCCTTCTTTTTTGGAGCAATGACTTTGACCTGGCAAACACCTTTTCCTTGCTAAAGTGTGTATATTTACAACAGGAAAACTAAAAGGCATCATTCCCTTATTGTCTATACAAGAAAGCTTGGCAGTGAAACATATCTTTGTTATCATGTCACAGATTGAGCTTTTATAGTTAAATATCTGAGTTTGTTGGTATTTCCATTATAACCCCAACCATAAGTGTGTTTTGAGTGAGATTTACAAGTCAAAGGCCCTGATTTTCCTCACTAGAAGTTATATAGATTAGGAGTTAGTGCACACATGGCACACACGAGGAGAGTCTCAAGGTTCTGAGGGAAGGAATAAAAAAAAAAACAACAAAAGAACAAAAGCTGCTTTGCACACACGATGCTCAATTTGCAGGCATCCACATTTATAAGGGTGAGCCCATTTCAGCCCCATTCAGCTCACTTCTGCTGCAGAAGCCTCTGCACGAGTTCTGTGCATCATGTTTTGCACAAAAAATTAATATGCTGTGCTAACACAGCCTTACCTGTTATCTAAAAAAAGTGTAATAATATTGGTATGACTGAGACTGTCACTTCATTGAACAGCTCAACTTTGAACTTTGTGTTTTCAATGAAAGGCAAATCTGATCCAGTGAAACAAACCTGGGACTATAAAGACAGGAATTTCCAGATCTTCATCCCACTGCTGCCAGTGATTTGATGAGTCCCTTTATGAGAGTTCACTTACCATTTAGATTATCACACACTCACCAATTTTTACCTGGGGGTACTGGCACCTGCTTGCTTTTCATATTGGGGGTGTTGTGAAGATTCAATAACGTTTCCACGTGTTAAGCATTAGAGAAGTGCTAAGCGGTCGTAGCGTCTGATTTAATGCTCCCTTTTCTGGAAGCTGGGATAGAGTTACAATTTTCGTTCTAAGCTTACCTCGTATTGCTTGACTTGGGAGAGGAAAGGTCTCTCTCTAGATGCATATCACACAGCACATATTCCAAAACCAGACCCAGGGACCTTCAGGCCAAAAAAACGAAAACTTGAGCCACGACACGCATTCGGGTGAACTTTAAAAAGCAAAACCCACCCCACCGCACCAGTGCTCTGCTCTTATCTTGTTAAAATTCATNTTTATACTATTTCATTATTGCCTTCTTTTTTGGAGCAATGACTTTGACCTGGCAAACACCTTTTCCTTGCTAAAGTGTGTATATTTACAACAGGAAAACTAAAAGGCATCATTCCCTTATTGTCTATACAAGAAAGCTTGGCAGTGAAACATATCTTTGTTATCATGTCACAGATTGAGCTCTTATAGTTAAATATCTGAGTTTGTTGGTATTTCCATTATAACCCCAACCATAAGTGTGTTTTGAGTGAGATTTACAAGTCAAAGGCCCTGATTTTCCTCACTAGAAGTTATATAGATTAGGAGTTAGTGCACACATGGCACACACGAGGAGAGTCTCAAGGTTCTGGGGGAAGGAATAAAAAAAAAAACAACAAAAGAACAAAAGCTGCTTTGCACACACAATGCTCAATTTGCAGTCATCCACATTTATAAGGGTGAGCCCATTTCAGCCCCATTCAGCTCACTTCTGCTGCAGAAGCCTCTGCACGAGTTCTG
This sequence comes from Aleadryas rufinucha, assembly GCA_013397815.1. NCBI lineage: Eukaryota > Metazoa > Chordata > Aves > Passeriformes > Aleadryas > Aleadryas rufinucha. Next base: position 699,264 of record VZTH01018022.1, read on the forward strand.
TGCATCATGTTTTGCACAAAAAATTAATATGCTGTGCTAACACAGCCTTACCTGTTATCTAAAAAAAGTGTAATAATATTGGTATGACTGAGACTGTCACTTCATTGAACAGCTCAACTTTGAACTTTGTGTTTTCAATGAAAGGCAAATCTGATCCAGTGAAACAAACCTGGGACTATAAAGACAGGAATTTCCAGATCTTCATCCCACTGCTGCCAGTGATTTGATGAGTCCCTTTATGAGAGTTCACTTACCATTTACATTATCACACACTCACCAATTTTTACCTGGGGGTACTGGCACCTGCTTGCTTTTCATATTGGGGGTGTTGTGAAGATTCAATAACGTTTCCACGTGTTAAGCATTAGAGAAGTGCTAAGCGGTCGTAGCGTCTGATTTAATGCTCCCTTTTCTGGAAGCTGGGATAGAGTTACAATTTTCGTTCTAAGCTTACCTCATATTGCTTGACTTGGGAGAGGAAAGGTCTCTCTCTAGATACATATCACACAGCACATATTCCAAAACCAGACCCAGGGACCTTCAGGCCAAAAAAACGAAAACTTGAGCCACGACACGCATTCGGGTGAACTTTAAAAAGCAAAACCCACCCCACCGCACCAGTGCTCTGCTCTTATCTTGTTAAAATTCATTCATTTTTCCTGCATGTTTTTTCCATTTTTGCTGCCTTAGTTTTTCTGTCCATCTCCATCCTTCAGCAGGCTCACTGGCTCACCGAGGTCACTCTGCTGTGTATGACATCACACGTCACAATCCCCATGGTAACCCCCATGTTGTCACAAACAGTGTCAGAGGAGGAGGGGGAATGGAGTTAGAAAAGAGTATTTACACACAAATATCTTGGCAATCAAAAAGGCTGGGAAAGAAAATGCACAAAAAAAAGCCTATGACAGCTTAATGAGGTTTTGGTAACACGCTGTAGTTTTCCAACTGCGTTCAAGTGTGATCTTGGTTCTTAAGATCTGATTTTCCTTACTTTTATGGACTTAAAAGAACTACATCCATTTTGCTCAGCACAGCAATCTGAAAGTTCCCATGTCTGATTTTATTATTTAATGTGAAGGAAGAATTGCATTTCAACGCCTGCTGAAGAAACTGCCTTTTATAAAGACAGTCTACAGAGATATGTTTGGAATTTTAAATCCTGGTGTTTTGCTTTTTCTTTAATCTTTTATTAATGGTTTGTGTTCCCATTACTCCAAACTGAGCATTAGGTTCCTGGGGAAAAGCGCCAATCAAATGTGTACAACAACTGGAATGTATTTGAAAATAAAGGAGGGTTAGCTGATCAAAATCAGTATTTCTGAGATTCAGGCCTGTGATGGACATCTTGTATTGAACAAAATAAAGTAAGAAAAAGGAGAATCATTTTGACAGCAGCAGGTCTGGAGGTAGTGAGAGAGAAACTGGATCCCATTTTCCTTTAATTCTGATTGATCAATCTCAAGAGGTTACTCCAGAACCAAATTCAAATGCCATTTACTTTTTTGTGACAGAGCTGGGCAGAAATTAATTCTGCTGCCTGCCCTGACCGTAGCCTCAGCTGAGATCCCCTTGCAGCTCGCTCCTGCAGAGGGTTTGTGTAATACGAGTTGTGAGGGATGATGGCCATGATTTGCTTATTTCAACTCAGCCTATGAGAAAGAGAAAACCAAAACTTTTCCTGGCAACACCAACAGCTAAACCTTGACTTTTTGTCCTTACTCTGGAAACCGAAACAATTCCCACTGGGTTATAACTGCATGTCCAAAGATTCCAGGAAAAAGAAAACTAAAGCAGAATCGTGTGGCAGAAAAAGGCCACTGTGACACACCCACCTCCCCTCCCTTAAGCACAAACACAGCCCTGGCTGATCACTTCTCAGTACCAGGGTCCTCACCACACAAGGGCCCAGGGCAAGAGGTAGCAACTAAATCTACCCTATTGTGATGTTTAGTAGGGTTTTCTAGAACTGTATATATTCACCTATTACCATTATCCTTCTCCACAGATTGTATTATTATTATTATTATTAACTACCTTATAGCACTTAATAGCAAGTTTTATCACTTTTAAGTAATTCTGGATTAAAAATTATCTACAAGGGTCCTTCTAACCAGGCCAGTGACAGGGCTTATTGTGTCCTGATTATAAAGTCACTTGTTTTAAATAATGTTAGCCAAATAGCAACTTTTAACTTGTTTATTTTATTCAGTTGAGGAGGTGTGTGGATACCACAGTGTGCTGCACATGCAAGGCTTAATTGTCCAGGGGAAAACAAAGTTCTGGCCTTCCTGTGATACTGAATATTTGAATATGTGGTTTTTATCAAAACATGGATTACAGGTCCAGTATTCACAGCCTACCACATCATATTTATGGATCTTCTCTTACAATCCATGTCTGTGTTAAAGTGACAACTCTACAGCCAAGTATCAGCTTGATCCGTTTTTAAATGGATTTGACGTTTTTAAAACATTTTAAATGAAGCAACTGAAGTGTTTCANACACAGAATTGAGAGCTCCTAAACAGCAGTATATGAAATGTTTTTAAAACATTTCAAATGAAGCAACTGAAGTGTTTCACACACAATGTAAAACCAGAGTGTAAAAACAAGAGTGTGCTGCTCATCTAGTTGAACTTCTCTCTGTCACCACACACCCTTGCTTCTCAGACACAAGGGAAGCCCAGCTGAAAAAACTCATGATCATCAGATAAAATCTAAAATACAAAGTAAAGTGGGGATAATGTGACTCCTATTTTCCTAGCTAACCTCTTGTTTTAACTCCTTTAACTCAAATACCAAGTGTCAAAAGCAGTGCTGAAGCAGTGATTCAGTGTCTGAATACACAAATGAAATAGACTCTATTACATGCAACCAAAAAATGAGTGATTAAACGCTACAATATAAATACTAACAAAACCCTAAAACTCTGACAAACATACAAATAGGCAAAGCTGAAGGGTGTTGCAATAAAAAGGGCCTCTAGTCATCTCAGCAAAATTCTACAGGAGCCATTTGCAGCTTGAAAACAGACTCCTCAAACAATTACAATGCATTTCCAATAAAACATTATTAAAAGCAGACATGCTCATAACATTTTTTTTATAATTTGGTAGCAGGATCAGCTCTCAGTTCTGCAAGTCTTCTCCCATAAAAATCAGATCCTTTTTCAGTGGTTTAAAAATGATGCACACCAAGTGCTGCAATCACACCCAGAACACGAAACACGATACGGGAGGCACAAGAAGCTCAGTGATCTCCAGCTATTCTGTACATTTCCACTGGTGAGTCACCTGCTCACTTCTGAACCTCCCTTCACTGCACAGGTGCTGCTGGGTTTTGCCTTTGAATCTCCACTGAATTCAAACTTTTCACAAGGGTTTGGTCCCAAGGTCTAGACTTTGCCCATCTTGGAGTGCCACACAATCTGTTTCTGCTGAAGATGCAAAAAGTTTCCAGACATGTCCTTTTAGATCTCCATTCAGAACACAGTCATCAGTTTAAAGGGATATTAAACAACCCAAACATAAATTTTAAAGCAAAGTCTGCATCAAGTATTGCATTAATTACCAAGCCATGAGGCACTGCTTCACTAGTGTACATCACCTTTAAAGCAAATTATTTTGCTGCTGGGATACAGATTTTATTCTGTGTTCTCCTACATTGCACTGCACAGGAAAACTCAAACACTGCAGACCCAGAGCTCTGAAATTACAGAGTCTATATCCTCACAGGTGCAGAAAGCACTTCCAGGGGAAATGCATCTGTCCCTCGGGCAAAAAAAAAAGAGGATTCTTAGGAACCAAGACAGAAGCTGGTCAGGGGAAGAGCAGGTCAGAAGCCAAGGGAGGAACTCTGACCCCCATACAGTTTCCTATTCAAATAATGAAATTTTTTCAAAACTTCCACTAAAATTGTTCGTGACACAGCAGAACAGACAATGAGAGCAGTTCATGCAGAGAAGAGGAGGTGCTCTTATTTTTCCCCTTTTCTTAGCCTTCATTTTGGGTCAGCTACCTGAAACTCTCCCCTCTTTACCCCAGCCCCTGAAGGTGCACGATATAATTCTGCCTCTTTTTTTTCATTTGAAGGTCACTGATTGAGCAGTTCATTTTAAAACACGTGTCTGAAATTTTTTACACCCAGATGTTGTGACAGATTGGAATGACTGCCATTCCCCTTTGTCCTGAGAGAATGATCATATCACATGCAGGCTCAGACCTGCGTTCTTCAAGAGCAGTAACTGGAAATATCATCTACTAATAGTTGGACCTCTCCTCTTAAAAATCCCCTGCATCCATGAACTTTCCAAAACTGATAGCATTTCGGAGAACATTCCAGCAAAACAAAAACAAAGTAATCACACACAGATTTAGACTAATTCATTTAAAAACAAAACAGAATATTCACTCTCACTTTCTGCAGTATTTCTCCATTGTTTTATTTCCAGAAATGAACTGAAAACTGGTATGGAGCTCTCCATTAAGACTGCTTTTAAAATTACTTTCTCCTGTGAAGTGTCATGTTGTATGGTACAATTTCTTTTTCCAGTTCAGAGGGTGAATAAAATGAGGCCTTTCAAAACATGCAGGCAAACTGATCCAAATATATGATCTGAAACAGTCAAGGAAAGGCATGTGCAGGTGAAAAAAATACACTGTCTTCTTGAGTAATATTTTAGTTCTCTCTAAGAACCTGACAGTGGTTATCAGTAATTTCATCCTTGCCTGAGAAAAAGGGAACCTGTGATGAAAAGAGTTGCCCAAGACCACATGTCACCAGCTAATTTTACCTCCTCAATCCATCACCTCTGTGCTCTATCCACTTGCCAACAAAACTTTGTGCAATAAGAGATACTCTGCATCCCACTTAAACAACAAAATCATGTCATGCCTGACATTTCTGAAAAGCATTGCAGTTGAAGAGTAACTTCTGCTATTGCAAAAGACAGAACATCTTCAGGTTGTCCCCTGACTTACTGCTTTAATCACCTGTGATATTTCTGCAATTCCAGGCAGCTTATCTGCAGTACAGGGGACACCAGCCTCTGCTCCACTGAGTCCTTTATCGTCCTACTTGGCTGAAGATTACGGATGGGGTCCCCCCTTCCTTTTTCCTTGCTTAAACCAACATTGCTCCTTACAGTTCTCTAATTTTGCTATGTATTGAGCAGTCCTTGAGTGACCTATGCCAAACAAGAGCAGTCCCTTCTATGAATTCACAGCTGTAATTACAAAGCAAACACTACCATCTGCTGGTCTGTTTGAAAAGACTTTGTTGCATTAACAAAAGCAAAACCAATATAGTGTTCCTTCTGGCCTAACACCTTACAAAACTCCAGGTGATGTTCCTAGGACTGAAGAAACGTCAAATACTCAAGCTGGAAAAGCATGATCTGTGTTCTCCCCCTTCCTTCCCGCCCCCACCAAAAAGAATTTGATTAAATCCTATCCTGAAATACTGGGGTAGCCCACACCTCGTACAAGTTCACTCAATAGAGTTTTACTTGCATGTAGCTCAATGGAGTGAGGTGCAGAGGTGGGAGAAGGTGCCTGGTGTGCCAAGCTCTTGTCCCTCGACATCATGAGCAAAGCAAGGCTTTGAGGCACAGGTTACTCTTTGACAGCTGGGGCTGAGCTGGAACACTCCTCCCAAATCCTCCCAGATAACACAGGATTTCAGCCTGCACGCTCCAGTCTGAACGTTGCTGGTGGTCTTCACCATGAGAGGTTAAAAAATAAACCCCAAAATAAACATGTTTAATGCAAGTGTAATTTCCTACAGGACATATGATCCAGTTAGTCCAGCTTCAGTCCCATTACCTCATTCACACTATGGAGCTCCAGTTGGGGGCTGAGAAATATAACTAACTTCTTCCACTTCAAAAAGCAACCTTTGCTACACAGGGTTTTGTAATTTACTTCCATCTAAAAACCTTATTCTTTCAAGTATACAAGGTATGCAAAATTCAGCACCACCTGTCAGTACCCAGGGAACAGCTTTACAAAGACAATCTCCTTATATAATATAAAACCCTATTGTTTCTCTTCTTTAAGCCATTAACTATTTTCATACACTGTACATCAGCTGGGAACTATATATCACAGACAAAGACAATCTCATTTGTTTTAATGGCTAAGTAAATTCAAAATGGAAATGACTAGGCAATTTGTTCTTGTGCTTTTTTAATTTTGGTCTCTTTGCTCTCCATGCCCCTCACCATCATCCCCCAGCCTCTCATTTTAGTCAAGGACTAGAATTCTGGCAAACCAGTTTATCTCCACTGAATTAAACATAAATCAGGCTTAAGCAAATCAAAGATTTGGCTTCAAAATTTCTTTTCCCGGTACCAGGTTAAGATGCTTTATTATTGGTATTCTTCATTATAAGCCTTTCAAGTTGATCTTTCAAACAGTAATATCTTCCATAATGGGAAACAGATAAAAGAAAATGTAATAGACAAATAATTGTAGTGGTTGCTGTTAAAGCAATAGTTGTATCGGGTGCTGTGCAAGCAGATACAGGTCAGTCCCTGATGGATGTTCTACTTTGCCATTTAACTGGGGCACACTAATTGGCAGGTAATTATCAGTCATCTGCCATTCCTACACTTCAGTTAATCCTAATCTGCATTCAACAGTGAGTGACCCCAACTGGATTATCATTTGTTTTCAGCACTTCTACATCCCCAAGTGCTTTAGAAGACAATCCAAATTGTAATAAAACAGATGCAATTTTTTATTTCATTATCTAAAGTTTCAAAAATTTTGGACACTGACTCAGTTTTGCTAGGCTTTGTTTCCTTTTGTTTCTCATGGTCTCAGGCAAAATTGCTAATACATCCAGGCATGTGGAACAGCAGATGCTTCATGCTTTCATTATTTTCAGGCTACTTGGCACACCTTTAATTTAGGGGCACAGGATTTCCATTCTGCACAAAAGTCCATGCAGAACATGCCAATAGTAGATTTTAACACAAGAATGACACACGAGCTATAGGGTATCTCAGAAAACTGCTCTGTTATGATATGAAACACATGTCAGCTCGTTCTGGGGAAAAAAGCAGTGGTCCAGGACTCCTCCTGGGAGTCAGACAACTTGAATAGAGTATGATGTACTTCAGACTTTGCCTGCCCTGAGCCTGTTACCATGAGCTGCACCCTTCCAAGGCACTGGGAATGTGGTGCTGCACTGGGGATATGGTGTTTCATAGAACATGGACTTGAGTACACCAGTTCAGCTGATTCATAACCTAACAACAGTTATGTACAGCTTGGCACAAACTGAAAAAAAAACCCCTGAATTAGGCTTTAATCCAGTCAGTATATACACATGCAGAACTAACCAGCATTCATTTGAACCTAACAAAACTTGAAGTTCTTAATATGTTGCTGCACAGCCACAAGCAATTCACTCTGCAAACAGGAAGGATTTTTATTGTTTTCTAATAAAAATCAGACTACTTCACTGGTGTTCATATATTTTAACAGAGGGAAATCCAGGCCCAAAAGCCAAAGCTAGGAAAACAAAGTGTTAAGTGACTGGGTAGCACAGGCAGAATGACCAGGATACAACTGTTTCACCCCAAAGTACAAGATGGACATAGCTTAGACTTGTCGAGGAAATCTATCAAAGACGAGGTTTTGAACAGATGTACAACAGAGACAACAGCTAACTGCTGGCATGCTTAACCAGAGCCACGTGGTAAATGCATAATGGCATGGACAAACTGCAAAAAAGAGGGGTCCTTTCTGAGCTGCAAAATGAATTTATTTTGATTAAGAAATACAAGAAGGTAATACAGAGAGCAGTGACCAGAGTTTCAGATCATACAGCAACAGAAAAGGAACTCATAAGCCCCTTAGGGACATAAGGCAACCCACCCACACACAGCTTATATTTCAAGTCTTCGTTTTAAGGCCATGACTTGACCTCTGTTCAGAGACATATTAAGGTCTTGGCACAGTATCAGATGCCTAGAATAGTGAAGTATCGTAAACAGATTTAGTGTATGGAATTTTACACTGGCCAAAATTAATTGGCTAAGAGGTCAAATTACAGCCGTTAATATTTTGCAGTAGGAGCCAAAGCCCTTCGATTGCCCTGCAGTCTATTAACTGTTTCCTTCGTTGATTTCTATGTCTCTAGTTACTTTGTTGGAAAAAGTCACAATTTTGAGGTTTTTCCAAAAGTGACAGCAAGTATTTAAATGTAGTTCAGCTTTGTGCAAATCCTGCTTTCAGCCAGCTGCAGAAGTCACTGATAAAGACAGGGCCTGAAAGTGCAAGGAAGCAAGATCTGGGGCTTAATAATAACCTAAAATCCCAGAGAATCTAAGTCAAAGCTGTTCTTGCAGCACCACCAGCTTCTTACATGAATTTAGGCAAGTCATTCAGGTACGACCAGCATACTCTGCTGATACTAAGGGCCAACATCAAAGCATCATAGCTCTCATAAGACCAACTATTAAATCAAAAATCAGTCTCTGTAGCCATCCAGCATGGACCTGAATGGTGTGATCTGCATCCACACAGGTCAGTCTCTGCTGTGGCCCACTCACAGTTCAAACCTACACATTCTTGGTCCAGACCCCTTCCCTCCTGCCTGCAAATACACACCAGGGTTGAAAGAACAGTTGCCCGCTGACCAATTCCTCTGGGAGCTGAGCCCCTCCCTACACACCTGGGACACAGCTCAGCCCCACTCTGGAGTAACAAGAGCCACATCTATGTGGTTGGCTTTAGTGGCCAAATAGTTGAAGAAGGCTGGAGGACTGACTTCATGGCCAACCCCAATTTCCATGTGAAAGGATGAGGAAACACTTTCTGGCTCCACTGAAGCCAATGGCAGCAGTCCCACCCTCAGGATTTTTGCTTACACTAATACAGCTGTATCACCAGCTCACTTCCCTAAGAATTTATGTACTATTGCTAGAGGTGGGGTATATTTGAGCCAAATTCCAAACTTTAGGCTTGAATGTACTGTACTGTCAACTGTAGATTTTTATCATCAGCAATCCCCTACCTAAACTTTGTGCCCATATTTCATACCTGAATAATGAATTGTTGGAGCCACTTCAGCAATTGCATCTGTGCCTGGCGCAAGCCCATGAAGTCAGAAGTATTCAGGTTTATAGATCTTGAAAGTCTGTGTATTCTATCAAACCTTAATTATTTCTAAATTCTGATTTGACTAATATGCTGCTTTAGAGCCATCAAGTTTCACGAAGTTTACCAGGGAAAATTACTTCAAAGCCAGGATGATTCATCTGACCTCTATATCTTTTGAAGTGGCTGAAGAGTATTTATTAGTACATGAGCTCCTCTAGGATGAGATACCAAAATGATTGGGACATTAACAAATATAAGTCTTTACATCAGCAACTAAGAGTTTTGTTGTGGTCTCTTAGAGGGGAGTGTGCATCTATTCCTGTCCATATCTTTCCTCTCTGAGGATTTTTGAAGGAAAAAAAGTAGTCTAAATCCCAAAAGCTGTTCAGCAGATCTCCTCCTTTCCTACCAGCTTAGCTGACATGAAGATGCTGTCCCATAGCCACATCCAGTCTTTTCAGATGGTGTTTATTAGAGAAATAAGTCATATTTTGCAGGACAACAAATTACCAATTTTTACTCAAAATACATCAAAAGATTTTGAGCCACATGCAGTATTCCAAAGAAGCTGGAAACACATCTAAAAATTAACCTAGGCCTGAAGTTTGGTTGTTTTCACTCCTTTTCCCAGGTGCTGAGGGAAGCACGGAGCTGGAAGTGCTTGCAGTGCCAGGCCCTTGAGCTCTCTTCCATCAGGGCATCACTATCTACAGCTAAGCAGGGCTATGCTGAAAAATAAACTAACAAAAACTCACCCCAAACCTAATTCTTGCTATCTTTATTACTTGGAAGGACAAGAGCAGCGTTTTTCCTGTGGAGCCAGGTCTCTGAAGGGAGGCTGCCTGGCTCCACCAGCTCCCAGGCAATGAGCAGATTGCATCAGTGCACCCCTCCCCTCCAGTTCAGCATTGCCTAACCTCGTTCCTGCCTCCCAGTTGGCATCACACAATCATCACCTCACAATTATAGAACCACCATGTGGTAGCCATAGCATCACTTGCGTGGAGAGTGTAATTGGGAAAGTGTCACTCTATTGCTGCTTGACTTAGAAGTGAGAACAGACACATCCTTTGTGAAAGAAAAGGCAAGACAGTCTTCTTCCACCTCTCAATTCATCTTTTCCTCCCACATAGTCAGGTTTTTTTTCTACCAGAAGCCAGGCAGAAAGACTGAAAGATGACCAAGGATGTAACCAAAACTTAATGAATAAATAAAGCTCTAAAAAAGGCGTTTGAAATGAGGTGTTTCTTGAGCAGATCTTACCAGTCTCAAGGGTACTGGTATCATCTACCTATTCCAAATTCAAGGCCCAAGTTTCCTTATGCAGGTTCATATTTTGTTACAGAGATAAATTTATTCTTATTCTGCTTCAATTCTTGACTAAGCTAAGGCAAATATCACAATGAACATAACCTTGAACTGCTTATAGGGCCTACTCTTGTTATGCCAGTCAGAGACTATGACTTCTTTAAAAATATGACTCCATCCATTTGACAGGGCTCTGTAAAAAGACTTAGGTGTGGATGCTTCAAGGTTTTTTGTTTCAGTTCTCAATATTGAAGAGATTGAGTGCTAGGAAAGTTAGATCCTAAATCAAGAACTGATGTCAAATCCTTTTGTTTTAAGTGATTTACGAATCTTAACACCTCATCATGGAAAATGGCAAACACTGTATTGACAGACTAGTCCAGGTCACTGCTGTGCTCAGATTGAAGATGAATGCAAACTCACAACAAGAGCAACTCCTCACTACTAGAGAATTTGACTTCTCTTCTGCCCTTGCTGTTAATATGCATTAAAAAAATCTCTTCCCATAGGCGATGATGCACCCAGCCCTTACTTTCCAAGGCCAGAAGGTGGAGTTGTAATGTTGAGGGCCATTACAGAACATCAAAAAGTCACACATTCCACTGAGCCCTAGCTGTTCTCTACGAGAAAAATATATTACAATTTTGCAATTATTAAAAGAGAAGCCACTGCCCTGTATTGATGCTTTGTAAATGCTCATGCACAGGCAGCACTGTACAACTGCATGAGAGCCAAAACCAGAGAGAGCATTTAAAGCCAGAAAGGAGCCTGAAAAAAAGGCAAGCAAAACCCACAAATAACTGCAAGTACATTCAGTTTTTCCCTATCTTTTAATTTTTTTCTAATTCAGAGCACTTTCATAACATCTGCAAGGGACTGTTTAAGTTAGTCATTCATTTCTAAATACATATTAACAATGTGCAAAGGGAATGTTGTTATATTTCATGGAGACCACTGGATAACCACATATATGTGTGTATCTATTGAAACACACAGCCAAGTAAGTCAGCCAGAAAACTATGCACTCAATGGAAAATTTGAAACAAAATCACCCTGTGATTACATCTCAACAGTGCCCCTATAAGCCAAAACAAACATTTAGCACCAGTCCATCAGTAGTTAGTAGGAGGATATATTTAAGCTGACTCCCATATATTGGCAGCACTGTGATTGGGGGTGGGATGTTAAATATGCCAACCCTTCCCAAGCAGCGCTGATTTCCTATCCTGGACAACTGAAAATGAAAGCACATAATGTCCCTGAGAAGCCCCAGAGCCCTGAGCTCACAAATGAAAGCTGAGTCCTCAGCTCAGACTTGGCAGGGAAGGAAGTCCCCGACATTCATCCGAGCTGGTGCCGCCGGTGCAGAACCGTGTGAGTGACGTTAGTACAGTCACTGCTCTGCTGCAGAGCCGGGCATCCCAGCATTTGCAATTGAAAAATAATTCAAAAAGCACTGCACAAACACAGCACCACCACCACCCCAAAATCCCAACTGCCTAGGAGTTCTTAAGGACTGCTCTAAGTCCTCAGATTTAGCTCCTACAAGGCTGAGGTAAGGACTGAGGGTTAAAAGACAGTGAAGAGAGACTTCAAGACCACAAGTCACTCAACTGTCACATCATTTATTCAGATGGATGAAGACACACAGTAAAAGCTCACCATGTTATTACAATGGTCACTTTAAACCAAACCAGTTTTGGAAATCTCTTTTCTAATTTTTGAAAACCCAAGCGAACAGAATTGAAGGAATAATATTTTTTGAAGAGGAAACAGGTTTTTTGGGCTGGCTCAGATTCTAACACCTTCAAAGCTAACTGTAACTGCAGTTTCAGGCACAGCCTGACCTTCCAGTAACACAGCAAAGCTTCAGCATACCAGGAGCTGACAATCTGAGAAAAAATCTTACAGAGAGTCAATGAAAACTTTTTCAGAAATACTTATTTTGACACAGAAAATTTAAATCTCTGCACCAAGGATTCTGTATTGCGTACCTGGTCCATAGCTTGTAGAGAACTTTGGAAATGCTGAGATCAGAATTTTTGCAGCAGGGTGATACACTTACTGCCCTGCTGGGAAAAATCAAAGCACACTGCCAGTCAATTTGCAATTTTAGTCACAATTCTGGTAAGGAGTGCCACCATGGGAGTTTTGGGATTGGGAAGCTGAAGTGAGAAGACTTGGAATTGGAGACTTAAGGAAAGTGTGGCATTTGTTTTAGAAAAGCTGAATAGAAATAGAATGGATGAAAAGATGAGACTGAACACTATAAAGATGCAACACCAAAACCAGAACCAACATATACAAACAGAAATTATCAGATACTAAAATCATCAGGAAAAAAGTGATAACATGGCTGACAAAGAAAACTTGTTTATGAAAGGCATCTAAAAAGTAAAGCATAATTCCTTTTAAAATAACGCATGCTCATGAATCCCAGAAATCTGAAAGTGAGTAGCTGTATTCAGGATGGCACGAGATTCTTTGAGAATTCGGCTGAACTGGAGCCTGTAAAACAGTATAATAAAATAAATCCTTCAAGAAAATCTAACTACAAGGAAGAAAGGTAATATTGAATGGGACACAGACACCAAATGAAGTTACACGAGGAAGTAAACAACTCTAACAAGGTCACAAATACAGGAATGTAGAAGAGGAAGAGAGAGATACAAGATACAGCAGAAAAAAACCTCAAGCCCTACGAACAAAGGACAGAACGAGCAGGGGGAAAGAAGCCACTGCAGCTACAATTTCCACACCAGAAAAAAGAAACTGGTGAGGAAACAACAACACAAAACAGTTTTTCAACTTGGGGGAGAGCAGGGGGAAGACCTTAGAGAGGGGAAGCCAGGAGGAGTAGGAAAAGGAAATTATAAACTTAATGTTGTGCAATGACTTCAATCTATAGCTTCAAAAAGATGTAGGTCTACAACCAGTTAAATATTCGTTATAAAGTACAGTATTCCTTCACCACAAACTTCTTTCATTAAAAGACATTTAACATGTTTTGGGTTGTAATTGGTTTCAAAGCATTGCAATTCATCAATTACTATATTTAGTGAATGTCACTAAATATTTTAAAACACAAGTAGCATAAAAATAAATGTCAGAAAATGAAGGGGGTTGATTTTTTTGAAAATGTTCTTTTTGAAGTGATCTATCTTTGCCCAAGTTTTATCAGATGCTTAAGAGTTTAATCAAAATATCTATTGTCATATCTTCCAATTGTTATTTTACAGACAAAGCTATGATAAAAATCAACTAGATCAGCACACTAGAAAACTGTTTCTTGTTAGGGTATTTCCTACTCTTAAAATAGCTATTATAATAGACATCACAGAACATTAATTACCCCAGGCATCAAATCTCTATTATTCTCTGACGGAAATAATTGTAAATTATAAAAATACATTTGAGATTCATTTTGAAATGTGTGGGAGGCAGACTGTCTTTGTCTTTAAAAAAAAAGTACCTAAGATACATCTGTTGTATTGGCTTAACCACCCACATTGCTTCCAATATTTACCCCATCTACATGACTTATTTCTTTAATTCATATTTTTTTCTGATTTTTTCCTCTCTTCTGGATGACCTAAAGTACTGGCATACTGAAAAAGACGCTGAAAGTAATTCTGAAGCCCTGTACAGGGCATCACATTGAATTAATCTGTTTGCAACAAATTCACCACTCAAGTTTATCTGTGGAGTTGGGAGCTCCTTCCCCAGCCCAGATTATTACTGAGACAGAATCATGTTTGCAAGGTGATGAGCATTTCAGTCCAAAGCTTCTTCAAACTGACCTCATGTAAAGCACATACAGAGAACAAAACCCAGAGCACTTGAAAAGAAAGCAACATTTCCTTCTAACAAACCCTACAGCAAATTAAGCAGGTGCAGAGACTACTGTCTGAGTGAAAGACAAAAAAATCTGTTAATATTTAACTCCTAAACAAATGCCAAGATTACTGTGGAAAGGCTCACAATTTATACTGCATTGAACCAAGCAGCTGGGGAAACATTTAAAAGCCTGTAAGGTAATATAGTCATTAGGCTATTTAAATTCCCTTGAAGGAATTTAGCAAAATACTCTTAAACTGCTTCAAATGAAATACACAAACACCCTCACTGACAGGGCATAATGGGATGGACAGGAATGTTACAGGGTGGGTAAAAGGACCTTCAAAGCTGAAGCTTGCTAAGGATAAGTTTGACAATGTGGATGACAGCTCTGAAGGGAGAGTATATCCAAAAAGGCAAGAGGTTTAGATTCCTATCAGCCTTCTGAAGAGCAGCAAGCACCCAGGTTGTGAAAAAATCTGTCCAAGGATGCTCTGAGCTATAACCCAGTTTCACATGAATAGCAACTGATCTTTACAAGGCGTGAGGGGCAGCAGATAGTGTCTGTCAGGGGCAGAGCTACTGGATTACGAGGATGTGAGACCTGTCTTACAATTCTGCAGAGATATCTATCAACACCAGCCACCAGTACATGCTACCCCCTTCTTTTAATCAGTGACAGATCTGGACACTCATAACCTGAACAGAACTTTCCATCTGTTGTGCTGTTTAACAGGTTTCAAATAGGAAATCGCTAACATTTCAACTTAATCTGATACTCAGTGCCCCACACAACAACAGAAAGAATTGATCATTCTAGAAGCTGCAGATTTTCACCACTCAAAACCAAAATAAATTTGTACTGCAGCTCATTAATACACTAGGAGAAAGTGCAATTGTTTAATTAATACTGTTGGGGCAGAATAAAACTAATGAGGTTTTTTATCCCCTAAGTTAGAAAAGAGATCAAAGCAGCAGTCTAACATAGCCCAGTTTTCCATGCTTTTGTCTCCTCTGGTTTGAATGCAGCCTGCTCTGTTCTTGTGCACACTGCTGTCCTCCCTACCCTGTACCCTCAAGCTCCAGCACGTCCTGGATCTTTCTCCACTGCAACACCCTAAGCTCCCTTTCCCAGCTTGTCTCCACCACAGTATCTCCTCCACATGTTTAGTCTAGTTTTGGTGGATCTTCCAGATGGAGTGGAACTGGCTGTGACTAGACCAGACCTATTTCTGCAGACTGGCCAAGCAGCCCTCCCTCTTGGCTGCCAGGCAAACCAAACACAAGAGCCGCCTTTCAGCTACAGCAGCTCTGCCAGATACATCGAGGGGAGTACAGCTCCCAACCTGCTGGCAGCAGGCAGCCCAGGCTTGATGGAAAAATTCAGCATGCTCAAGACCAGTTGCACTTTTTAATCAGGGAGCCCAACTGATACAAAGAAAGAGAAATCCATAGGAATGTTTGGTAAATGCAACAAAAATGATTTGGCACCTATTCTGACAGTCTGAACTTCCTTTGTCTAATGATGATAAAGCTTCATCAAGAGTTACAGCACTTATTCTCATTTGACATGCACCAAACATTCAAAATCTGAGTGTTTATTGTCAGAGATACTCTAAATGCCACAAACCACAGGAGAAACTTCATAAAAGTGAGTTCAACTGGCAATATTTGCTACTACTTTTTTTTTAAACACTTAATGTGATACTTAAATGAGTAAGGAAAGACTCATGATTAAGTGCTTCACACAAGTAACATGAAGTTGCTGCTCTTTTTGGTTAGCTAAAACCAGGTGGTCAGGATAAGTGGGAGACAGGAGGCAGAGCAATTTATTTAGTAGTGCCAACTAGAAGCAACAGTGTTGTATGTAATATTAGAGAAATGGAATTTCCACCAACCCCTCTGTAGCTCTTATGCCATTGCTGCATTCCCTCCAGCAAGAGGCAGCTTCCAGGGCTTAACACCTCACAGGTAACACTGGTCACAAGAGCTCTCAAACAGAACAAGATCCCTTGTGGCTTTTTCTGTGTCCTCATTTTACCATTCCAATACCAATAGACAACCCTTGAGTTAATGGCCAGGTACTGTGCTGGGGTATAAAGTGTTTAATGAACAGAAATGTACTAATCTCTTGAGTAAGAATATTTAAGGTCTTCAGGCAATTATACAAGTTTTGACCTGGATGGGAGATCCTTACCAGTGAAGTGGAAGTTACACAACATCTGCTCAGACCAGTTTTGCTTTCAGTAATGAGACTTGTCACCAGGACTCAACAAGGACAGCAAATCAGTCAGACTGACTATATATTCTTGTAGAGAGCCTATACAAAGAGCTGATCATAAACCATGGTGAAATACTTATATATGTAAAGATGGAAGTTCCAAAAAATGCTCTACAAAATTAGATGTTGGTATTTTAATGATCTCTCTTTAAATAATACATCATCTTTTGAACAAGCTAATACTTTATAGATGAGAATCTTTAAACCAAGTGTAATTGAGCTACAGTGTTTCTATAGTGGTGTCCCCTCATCCTGAATCTCTTTTAACACTCATTGATTTCTGTCAGACACTCATTGGAAGAATTAATTTATTTATGAACTTGTCATTACAAGTCATTGATTAAGATGTCCTGCCTTAAAGATTTAATTATGCCCTAAGATAAAAGATTTGCTAATTATTGTCTTTTATCTAATTGAAGTTTTGTATTACAAATAAAGTTCAAAGGTTTAAGACAGTTGCCCTTTCAACCATTTGGGCAAAGATGAGAATTTAATCATAGGGAGAGACCATGTTCTCACCAGCAACTTCAGACATATTCCAGGAGCCATTCTGGTAACAGAATTGATGATTATTCAATGTGCAGAGATCCCAGAAAATCTTTTAACCTCTTTTTGTCTTTCACATGTTTTCACAGCATGGCTCTTTGTTTTGGATCCATCAGGCAATTTGACAGTCTGGTCCAGAGTGAAATAATTTAAATAAAAGACTAGGAGTTTCCATGTTTCTTTTCCTTCCAATTTTACTTACTCTTACATACTGACAAAGGGAACAATTCCTAAGAACAGGTGTTTTCAGGTCTCAAAAAAAGATAGCAGCAATAACCTCACTTAAAATATTTTCTTATCTGAGGACTAGAGCAGAAAAACATCAATGTTTAGTTATCGGCATCTCACAACAACTAAGAGTTCAGACAAAAAGATTACATCTGGAGTTTCCTTCTGTGTCATTAAACAAACTCATGAACTTGTTGGCTAATTTCAAAATAGCACAAATCAAGAAGCAGACACATCCACAGAAGAGGAACAGCTAATGTAGAAACCACTTAATTTTCAAGCTCCTAGGAAGGACGGGTATTCCCGGGAAGCACAGACCTGAAGCACGAAGCCGTCCTGCCTGGTGCACACTCTGTGTTCATAACTATTCAGGTGTGCACACAGCTGCAAACACACGGTTCCAGAGAGCTGGCCCAAGGGCAGACCTCATCCCCCAGCAGCATTTAACTGCTGCAGAGACCCCCAGGCTCAGCTGACACTTGCACCACACAGATAGGAAGGGTTTGTGGCAGTCTGACCCAGACCCCATCAGACACACGAGTGCTCTGAAGCCATAAGCTGTTTCAAGCAGGTATCAGGTCACAAGAAGTGCCCACTAGGCTACTACCTAATAAAGCTGCTTGACATTTACACATATAATTAAAACAAATATCATCAATTACTCAGTCCATCTATATACAAACAAGCTACATTTTTGAAAGTCTCCTTGATTTATGACATAATTCATAAGAATAGAATATTTAATACTTCAGTGAGATGGAACAGATCTGCAGGACTGGAAGCTTACTCTGTTCTACTTAGTAAATTACCACCTAAACATCCTGGTTACAAGATCAAGACAGAGAAGGGTTTTTTGAACTACTTGACCCACAGACTACTGGATGCTGGATGCCCACATACAGCAACTAACTGGGTGAGACCACTGCTAGTGAGTGGAGAATTTGGCCTCTGTGTTACAAACCATTTCATGTTTGCAGCAGAGGAACCAAAGAGTTTACAAGAGCCCCAAGCCTAAATACTCTCACAGAGTTCATTTTCCTCTTTCTGTAAGGTTTTCAGTTTATCAGTAACCTCACACTGCTCCTGGCATTCAGAATGCCATGCACAGGGATGTTTCCAGTGTGCTGCTCACACTAGAATTGCCAATTCCTGTTAATACTACTCAATAGATGCTTCTAAAGTACAGGGTTGTTTTATTTTCCTTATAGTTGTAGAATTATGGAAGTGTATCTGCCTACAATTTTTTAAAATCATTTCCAGAGGAAATGCCTTCCTGCAAAAGCTTTGAGCTGCTGCTTTGCACCTAAGCTTTCCAAATTGAAAGCACAGTTTAATATCAGCAGTATGATGGGACTAAAAGGAATTCCAAAACTGAGGATGGTCATGGTCCAAATCTTAGCTTTGATCTACTGCTCTTGGACATGTTTCCATACCCATCAACTCACATCATCTTCAGCAGGAATTCAGTGAATTTTGCACTTCACTGACATGCAAATACTTTAACCAAAACAAGTTTTGAGAGCTTTTTTAAATAAAAAGAACAGCAAAAGCAGCATGAGTAGGCACACATTTCTTCAATTCTCACAGCTACAGCTTAAGCAAATCTCAAGAGCATTTAATCAAACATCTCTCCAAAGTCTTTCATTTTATCACTCTAGGGAAAAAAAAAAAGGTACAAATAAACTTGTTCTAACTAATTGATAAGCTCAGATTTTTCCACCTCAATTTTCCAGTTCAATTTTCACCCAAGGGAAGGAGATGCCAAGACTACACCAGTGAACCAAGCAGTTCAGGCACCCAGTTTCTTTTCCTACCTGGTCCATGCAACTCCTTCCTCTGTGCAGAACATGGCCAGGGCTCAGCACTACATCCTAAGGGGGAAACCTGCAGGAACTGTGCCACGGAGAAACACCTCATACAGACTTTAAGCTTGTGCCTAGATTATTTCCAACAGACAGAAAAATTTAATTCTCTCAGCAATGTCTTCCTCAAAACCTGACTGAGGGACTCATCGCTTTTGAAGCTGGAAGTGTAAAACCGAAACTCAGTGAGTTTAAAATAAAAATCCCATACCTCTATGGAGCACACATGTTCTCAGTATGCTCCAGAGCATTATCCAAGATGAATTCCACACCCTAAGATGCTCCAGAGCAGCGTACATAATCAAGAACACCAGTAAAACTGTATTTGTGCACTGGCCATTTCCTTAGTTATTCATTTACGAGCAACCATGTAAAAAAATTGAGGAAATAAGAGCGAGTTTTCATCCCCTATATTAAATGATGATTGAACTTTTTTTTTTCATGAAACCGTGGATTATCAGAAGAGAGATATAAAAGGATTTACTAAGACCTGAGAAAAATCCATGGCAATTTACTGTAAAGCTTTGTCTTTTTTGTACAAAAGAGACCCTTGTGATTTGTACATGCTCCTCTAGAAACATGCCAAACTGAGTTAGGCCAACACAGTAATGTCTGTTCAAATAATATTTCAAATTTAAAAATTATTAAGGTCACTGCAGCACTTTTTTTTGGTCTCCAGTATCCACATTACAACCAAATTTCCCCACTGGCAGCACTCACTAACATTGCTGATCACAGAGCAGGCTAATTCAGAGACCTTACCAACACAAACTGCAGAGTTCCTGAACTGCTCATCAAATAAACAATATCAAGAATTACCTGTAGCATTTTGGAGAACATTACTAATAGAAAAATGTTTGATGAAAAAGCAAAACTGACCAGAATTAGAATCATGAATAATTGTCTAGGAAAAAAACACATACAGAAAGAAGCAATTCCAATCAATGCATTTTTTGTCTTTAGATATTGATCTTGTTGACAGACTGGTGCAGCTCTCCAGCAGCTGAGTGGGGTGTTCACCAGAAGCAAATGCATTATTGCTATGAGCACCTTTGTGAAACCTTTATGTCTCATTCCCACTGAAGTGAGCACCAAATCTGCCTCTATCATACCAGAACCCACACCATCACACACTCAAATACTCTCAAATTTCAGATTCTAAAGGTTTCTGCCCAGCTAAACTTTTCTCATTTTAAACTCAAAATTTGGAAAGGATGCACAGCTAAGAATGCCTTTAAAAGTTTTCTGACCTCAATGCTTTCATGCTATTTTACATAATGATTTTCTTTATTCTTTCTCAAAAGACTGAAAGTTAAGGATGAGAGCCCTTGCATGGCAGGTCCTGCTCTCAGAATAGAAAGTGGAAAAGGAAAGTGAAGTGTCCTCACATGGGAGAGAACTTGCATCTTGTCAGATTTTTATGTGCTTTATTTATTTTCATAAGTAAGCTGTAGTATCTGGGCACCTCCTAGTATTATTTATAGGCATTTCTATAGAGCTCATAATCACAGTATCTGAGTGCCTCTCGCTATTTACGATATGCCATTTATCTCTAGAGGGTAGAACTCTCCTCCTTTCTGCTTTGAAGATGGCTTTTCATAGAGATAAGGTACAGATGATTAATGCCTTCTGCACTTGGCATCTTGTGACATGGCTGTTTGGGGAAATGCAAGTCTTTAATCACACTCTAAAGCACAGGATTTGGGCTCAGCTTGATCTTTTTTGGACTGTACCTTTTTCTCCAAATATAGAGTCACTTTCAAAAAAAAAAGTAGGAAGAGAACAGGAAATTCCACTGAAAAACCAGCAAGTGCAGTTTTTCCCTCCTGAGAAGCCACACATGACAAAATATCTTCCTTAAAGAAATACAAACCTCAACAACGTCTCTGTGTTTGGTAGGTTCTTCTCCAGTGGGACTTCATTTCAAACATGTCAGAGTTTTCCAGTAACCCAGAGAACATTTTTTTTTCAGTCTGAGAAAGTCAGAATGTTTCCTGAGAGGCTGAGAGGTGGGAAAATGAAGGATCTTTCATGTTGACTGACACTAAGCAGTATTTTTCCTAACTGCCAGGAGCTCATGTATCCAGTGAGAGGATTCTGAGTTACTTTGACAATGAACTCAGCTTCTTCAGCCCCTCTGAAGAAAGGGCTGAGATTTGTCTTTTTGCACAAAACAACAGAAAAATGCAATCAGCTGATAAACAGCAAGTCTTTGATGATGATCAGCCTTCAAAAGTACTTTTAGGAAAAAGAATAAGCAAAAGCCAGTACCCAAAAGATGTGATTAAGAGGACAAGATTACTCATGGCTCAGGACTGCTCTGTCAAAGCAGATGGGTTTGAATTTCTGAAAAAATGAAAGATTTTAAACCAAATAAATATGAGGAAAAACATAATATTTTGGTCATTAAGGAAAAGTTTTCTAATCCTAATTCACACCCTTAAGGATGTAACAGATCTTTAGTAGACCCCATTAGCAAAGAGAAGAGGAAAAATTGAAAAAATAAAACCATCAACAAGGGTAATAGATTTTAAGCATTTTGGCATTCCTTGGTGATGTATCTTCAGCATCTGACAAACTGACCCTAAAGAGAACTGAAGTGCAAACAACAGGCATTTCTTCACTGGAGTACCTACTGAAAATCTTCTATGAACTTTCCTTCACCAGTTAAGTGAATTTGTATGAACTTTGCTGACACACAAACTTCACAAGCATTTCCATGATTGAGATTTCTGAAGGAAGGGCAACTGCCAAAGGACAAAATTCATGAGAACATAAATTAATTCTAAAGATATCTCTAAATAGCTCCAAAAGACACGCAATGAACAGGCACTTTCAGAAGCTTAGCACATCTTCAGGAAGCATCATCAGAGCTATATTCTCAGTGAGGTGGTGTCAGCTGAGACAGACATCTTATAGAAATAACGTGTGACTCATTTACTAGTTGCCAGATACTTCCACATTTTCTAGTCTGTTAAAAACAGGAGCGTGATTCTGTTACATGATGGATACAGAAATGCTGGTTATAAAAAAGCTGAAATCTCAGGTATCTCTTAGCACTGGGTAATTAGTCCTTCCCATGTCAAAATAGCCCTTTTTGCAAATTATTTCCATAATGAAGATTGTGGGGTCCTTTGGAAATCAGCCCCAAGATTAGGGTTCTTTATGCTTCTTGCTCTAGAAAATCCTCAGAAGTACCACTATATTTGAATGTATCATTCCTGTAAAATGCTGAAATTACACCAGTATGGAGCTGGGAAACTTGACAGTAGAATCAGCTCAGTGTTCCTCATTAGAAATTTGTTTCCTTAGAGAAAACCATGTGGGTAAAGAACAAGGCAAAGACAAAAGACACTGAAAGGTGCAGGATAAATCAGTTATGGCTATTTAGGAATTAAGTGGTGAACACAGCCTAATTTCGAAAGAATACACATCACTCCATCCCCATTTAGTTCAGAGAAAATATTTGTGAAACCAGAAAAGTACAGCAGGCAAATAACTCAGGTCTTCAGACAAGATGTGATGGTGAGCATTTGCTGACATTGGCCTCTGTAGCTCGAAAAAGGATGAGTGAAAGGAGAAGCAGGATTCAGTCTCCAAAAAAGACTGGAAAGGCAAGTGCTGGACTCATGTAGGGGAACTGTTTTTCAGTTGCTGTTCTGCCACCAGCTGAAGCCAGAGAGAGCATTTCCTAAACATTTCCTAAACTGTGCTGGCTCACAATGAGAGGCTGAAGTCAGCAATTGTTGTAAGCAGCATAAATCAGATCACAAAGCAAATGAACACACACAGAGCCTGATCCTCCTGTTTATCCCAGCACACTGCAGGAGGGAATGCAGTGAAACCAAAGCAGAGCTGAGCACAGACGTTCTGAGAGAAGAATTAGACATCCAAGCTTGGGCTACTTGGCTTTGGGGGGTGTTTTTGGGGTGGGGTATGTGTTAAGAAAACAAAAAAAATAGGCAACCAGTTTAAGTATTCCAGCAAAGGATGAGGTTCACAGATGCCAGCTGAGAACTCCTTCCTTCCCATGGCAGAGATCCCCAGAAGAATTCTACCACATCCAGCACTGGAGCCTGCATTTTCCTGGTGCTGAGCCCAGAGGCAGCAGCAGTGTTTTCATGCAAGACAATATAAGCTAAGTCATCAAGTGAAAGCTGTTCTAGACAATACATTCTAACCCAAGAAGGCTTGCTGGAGTGCTTGTGGAAAGCACCAGAAACAATAAGAGCAATTTTTACTTCCCTGTTGCAGATGTGTTGCTAAAATGTGATGGACTTGGTCAGTGCTAATGGCATTTCCTGTGAAAGCTCCTTGTCCCAGACAGAGCTGACAAGATGGCAGTCCCTGGTGGAATCCCTGCTGTGCAATACCAGTCACAACTCAACAATACTTCTACATTATGCTTTGCAAGCACTAATTTTTTTTACCCTGACAGTGAAGTGGAACAAAGAGGGGATAGGTGGGCAGTACAGAGGGTGGTATACTTTAATAATTTATATTATAATGCCTCCAGATGCTTTATGTTTATCTTAACTAAGAGATTCTCATTATCATAGTATCTACATGCTCAATGGGCCAAAAGAGACACTTCAATTTGGTAATAAAAGGCATATTAATTTGACTAAAATTCTCAAAAATTCATGTAAAGGGGGTATAGAGCATGCAAGGACATTGGAAATCATCTTTCCCAAGGACTTGAAAAAAAATAAGTGGGAAAAGTACAAATGGTTTGTTTTGCCATGTTCTTCACTTCAGATAATCCCTTGACAACAATACACTCTGCCACACATATTTGAAGTGTGCTAAGAACACCAACAGGTGCTCTGGAACAATTTTGCAGACTGGAGAATGAATTCTCTGCTGAGAACACATGAAACATCCTTCAATTAGTGCATTATCACAGACAGTTTAAGTACCACTTGAGCAGTGAAGGACATGTACACTGAATAATGTCAGATTGCCTCAACAGGTCATGGTGTACTTCTCAAACACCTCAAAAAAAATCCACAGCACTTGAAATTGAGATACCTGAAACATTCAATGACAGAGATGCAGTTCAAAGTATACTGTGGAAAACAAATGATAAAACATCACCCTGACAGCAATATATGAGTTTGTCTCACAAATTTATTTCCAGACATTTCACAAAACCTTGACTCAAGTGCAGGTGCATAATTACCTATTTTAGCAAAGGCACAATTATAAACTGTAAAACACCTCAGTCCTGGTAAACACTTCAAGTAAGAAAAAGAAGACAAATATATATATGTTTATTCACTCAGTCCTAAAGACAGAAGTTCAATTCAGGAAATCCCTTGCAAATTGACACAATAAAATATGGTTTCTCCTTGAATGATCTCAACATTTTATCATTCCATCTTTTGGCTATCCAGTATTATCTTCTGATCTCAAGAGACCAATATTTGAGATTAAGTCTTTTTATGGGTTTTCTCCCAGTGTCTAACCAATCTTCCCAAGGTAATATACATTAAACTTGAGAAGCATTAACTACACGGTAAAACTTTGTTTTATGTACAACCACGTAAATGAGCCATGTCCGCTCTCTTCCAGAACTGGTATCTCTGAACATATTTTAATATTACCTCTGAATTAAGGAAAGTTCTCATAACCATGTACCAGGAAAATGTACTATCTTTTTATTACAGTGATTTACCAGATTACCAAAAAACAACATGGCCACACACTAGAGCTGGAAAACACTCAGATACTGTGGATTCAAGGACCACATGCCACTTTTATACCAGTGCTCCAGAATGTGGGCACCATCACACACTGGCTGCAGTTATCCCCACGCTAGGTGTAAAAGAGAGCTCTGATAGTTCAAATAGCATTGCGTAGTAACTGCTGAGATTTTAATGATAACTTCATTAATAATGTAGCAAACTAACGCTGATGAAATCTCTAACATTCTTTTTAACTGCAGTGGGTAATAAATTAATCCATTTAAACTTGTTTTTCTGTAAGTTAAAAGGAACCCCATAAAAGCCACCATTCCCCTTTGAAGCCAGTTCTCACCTCTCATGCCATGGTGGGACAGAAGTGAGACAATTCTACACAACAGAGTATTCCAAGAATAGGAAAACTCTCAAAAGGCTATGCTGAAGAATTTTACCATCACAGACCTGTGGTGGAGTTCTGAGCCAATACTTCTTCCAATTTTAGGAGACAGCCTAAGAAAAGATTACAGTTTTCCTTTATAAGCCTTCTTTCTTTAAAATGGACAGGAGGACGCCTGTCCCTTTTAATGAATTTTCTGAGGCTAAATTCAGGCTCATTTTGGAGAAGAACTCATGGCAACATGCTCCATTTTCCAAATCTAAATCAAGAAATACACGTCATTACTAAGATCTATAGCAGTATGGGTTTCTGGAGATCACAGTATAACCTTTATTCCTCATTGTTGAATAAGATACCATAAACTTCAGCAGGATTCCAGCATTGCTAAATATTGCATTTAAAGACTATACTATTTATCATGGCCAGTAATACTTTTTTGACATGTGTCAAGATTTTAAAATCTTCTGATAGAGCAAAAAACCCCACTACTAAAAACTGATGTTCATTAACAAAAGCTTTCCCTTCCATAGCCTCTCACCATCTTTTATCCATTGCATGTTAACCTGATAATCCTAAGTATCTGTCAAAGTCTAGCCCAGAGGAAAGAGTTTGGCAGTTAAAAGAATTAAGGTTCTTAGAATTGTCTAGAAATAGAATTTTCATTAAAGGAAAAAAAAAAATCCATATTTTAAAAGTTAATTTTCATCTTTTTTTAACTGGTGCAACTTACAGCTAATTCATTGGAAATTACAACTAGCTCTACAAGTTGAAACACCAAGAAGCTGCATTCTGCCAAGCTGCTGGCCTATTAATCCAGTGTAATCCACATCCTTAAAATAACATCTTCAGAAGGATTGTGGCTATATCCATCTGTTCAAGCACTGAATATTTTATTATGTCTTACAGAAACACCAACGCATTATAGAAATGTCATCTAGAGATGTTTTAAATCTTTTTATATCTGACTAGCTAAAGACATCTTGTTCCAGAGTAATGGAGTTAGCAGGTAAATGAACACCCTACTTCCATTCCACAGGCCACTGGAAGTCAGTATTTCAGGGAGGATAAAAGAAACTCTGACAAGTTCCAGAATAGCACAAAACCTACAATCCACCCTTGTCACCAGGGACATCAGCAGTGATGTGGCTGCAAACCACGAGTTAAATAACACAGGTGTGACCCAGCCTGCTACAGGGGCTGTGCTTGCAGGGAGGTTTCCTAAAACCCCTCCCTGAACAGCACCAGGAGTTAATGAGATCCCTGATAACACTATTGCTACATGAAAAGCAGATACTGCACAACCCATTGAATAAATCTCTGTCTCCTTATGCACATTTGCAAATCAAAGATTTGTAACAGTCTACCAAACATATCAGAGGATTCATTCCTTCACCATGGACTTCTACCTTTCCTTGTTACACCAGACAAAGCCAGCAGGGAATTTGCTTAAAACCAACATAAATATAACAAGTCAAAGACAACACAACCTATCAGGAGAAAATTTTATACCTTAAATTAATTTCAGCATATAGCCAAAGCTATTCATCCCAGGAAAACAACACTCAATCTCTAGCAGACTCATACACCTTCAAAGGTGCATGTCTGGACCCAAGAAAACACTTTTTAAGTTGGGAGATTTCTTGGAACCTGAGCAGAGCCTGATACTCATTAATGGAATCTCATTCCTTGAGGAGCTATCACAGACATGAGCATTAAATTCCATCCAAAGAACAGAGAAATCTAATGTACTTGCATATTAGGTAGTTCTTTTTTATATACCTCAGTTTTCACTGTAGGATTAATGATAGGCAGAACCAAGCAGGATCTGATAATCATTTACACTCCAATAGCAAAAAAGTGTCTTATAACAGGCATCAGCATAACTGCAGTGTAACCAAACAAACTGGAGGGTAAAAGAGGCCAGCTCCCAAAGATTTATATCCATGTTATCAACCCTCTCTGCTCTCAGAAACTACAAAAATTCGAGAGTAACAGTGATGCAAAAAGCTTTTTTTACATAAATGCTACTAAAAACACAGAAAATTATAACTACTTTAAACCAAGCTGTAGAATTTTATGGTAAGGACATAATTTTCTGCTAAGTTTTATAGATGTGCCCAGAAATAAAACACCAGGCCTCTATTGAGTTTTATAGGGCTTTTCTGTAAGAATTACAAACAGTGGTATTCAAACAATACTTGTGGATCAGACTGCCAGCAGCCCTGTAAGTTAAAACTGCATTGCATAAACCAGGCACTGAATAATTTGGGATAATGAACAAATTCATAAAGAATCAGTGGCTGTTTGTCAGTAATCTGTGAACAGACAGAGTGGTAAATTCATTGAATAAATAAATAAACAAAAACCAACCCTCTTAGCTGGGAATAGTTCACCCAACTTTACTGCTTTGCCTTTAAGGGGCTGCCTGAAGGGCTTATAACTCCGCAGCATTCCTGCCAGGTAATTTGTGCAGCATTTTTTAGCAATGGTTAAATTAAAAAGCCCTTATGGGAAAACTCAATGAATTTAATAGAGATGAAATCAATATGGTTCTGCAGAAATTACTCCAAAACCTTTAGTTAGATCCTCTCCCCCATCCCAGCCCCTTTACAGCACACGGTGCGGTCAAAGCGGCGCAAGAGAATCCTAAAGTGGTCGATTACAACCACAGGGAATATCCCCAGGGAAGGCACATCTGAGACCCCGTGACAGCTTGGTTTGCACCTGGAAGAAGAGGGCAGCATCAAACTGAGGGGGGTCAGGGTGTGGATGCAGCTTAACTAGGGAGCAAATCACACCGAGAACCTCTCCAGTAGCTTCGTACATGGAAAGCTTAAATGCTTTTCAACTTCCCATTAGAAGTGAAAATGAATGAAAGTGTCCTTTCTCTCAAAGTAACCCATAGAATTAATGTGGGAATTCAATCTCAGCCAATCTAACATTCCCACAGAAAAGCTGGCCTCCCTGGCTAAATTTGGTAAAATACTACCTTTTGCCATTTCCTCATGCTTATACCTCCTTCATTTAACAGGAAGCTAAACATGGAAAAGTAAAAGATGTGGAAAACAGGACAAAGCCTGCTTTTCATTCACAGGTGAATAAACATATCCTGAAAATCCCAGGTGAGGCTGAAACAACGAAAGCAACCACAGGGTTACAACATTGATGGAGCTTCATGAACACGGGGAGATGCTAATAAAACTCCCTTTAGGAACCAAAGCCTCACAATAAAGATGGCTGTGGTGGCAGGAATAACATTATAGTTATGTTTCGTCCTATTTGCACTGATATTAGCTCAAATTAAATGACAGAACAAACCCACCACCATCCCCTGTGTTCAGTTTCCACAGGCCTGAAAGAAGTCACGCAGTGAGTCCAACAGATGAACAACGATGTTGCACACAAGAACTCAAAATTTTAACTGCAATTATGCTTTTCTCTCTTCCTGGGATACGACATGAAAACACACAAAGTCTGCAAGGTACACTGGCTAGCAGGGGAAGTACAGCACAACCTTAGACACAGAGGTGGAAGATGAGATCAGGAGTCTCCCCCTGAAAACCTGTATTTAACTTGGAGGGAAAGTATTTGATTTTTGTGCCATAACTTTTACACTTTCTCCCTATTAGCTTTTAATGCTTAATTTTAGTATCCGAGTTCACCTAAGTGGATGACCAATGGAATAAAGTGTAGCTGAAATCAACATGCTCTAAAGAGCTGTTTAGATTTTGTAGCTTTGTTTGGTACTGAACACGGTCATTAAAGTGCAGTTACCACAATAATAAATGTAGATGCCATTAATTATAATACTAGATTAAAAATGCAACTTGAGTCTCTCCAGTGGCTTTTAAGGTGGTATAATACCACAGTCAATTCAAATTTAATCAAAACTAGCAGTTTAATTTAGTCGACATTTGCAGCTAAAAAACCTCCAAACTTTACAGCTGTTCTATAACTCTATTCCACATACTCATAGCAGGTACAGGGGAAACAGGAATATTTGCTTTGATAAATAACTTTATTTATATTTTTGCCCATCCATGCTTATATGTCAACTTAGTCAGCTTAGAGTGGAAAAATGCACGCACTTCCCTTTTCTTAAGCGATGTATGTGCATTTTTCCACTTAGTGCTTAAAGAATTGGACACATAAATCCCACTGATAATTACAGCATGTAATCTTATCTGAGGTTCAATCTCTTGCACTAAAAATCTCCCTTGTGACATGTAAAAGGGTAGACAGATATAATGGAAGATTTCTGGAGTCTGTTCTGCTGTCCTACATCACTGAAGCCAACAGCAACAGGATTGGTCTCAGAAAATTGCCTTAAGCCTCTGAGCATAAAAGGAGTCCATGAAAACTGACTCGTTCTTCTGCCCTTTTGAAATTCCCAGCCTGCATCCCTATTTGTGAGAAGGATTATTTTTACTTTTATACAATCCTCCTATTTAGAGGCCCCAGCAGAGATCAGGGCCCTGTTGTAGCAGCACTGAGCAAGCACATGGAAGGCCTGAGCTCTGGAAAAGAGACAGGAGAGAGTGGGAGGGGAGGCAGAGGCACAAGGAAGAGATTTGCTCAAGATCACAGAACACATCGTTAAGGGGCCAAGACCTTCTGGTTCTTCATGAGGTTAAGGAGTTAAAGATCCCCATCACAAGTGAACTCTTAGCCCAGAAAAATGATACTTTCTTTTTAAAGTTTATATGGCAAAGAGCCCCTCACCTGTCTGTAAAAACACAATGTACTGAGTATTTTCAGACACAAGACACTGGTCTGGAATGATCACAACTCTGATCCACCATGGAAGTGCTGATACTCCATCTGACCTTCAAACTGAAGGCAGACTTCAGGATTAGGTACTGACCAAAGTATTTCTGCATGCATTAGCAAATAGTGCCTGCCTTTGCTTCACCTCCACCACATCATAACCAGTTCACTTCAGGCACTATAAATATTTACACCAATTTGTTATTTTCCTGGAAGAGAAACGTGCACCAGCTCTCAAAAAACAGATGTTTTCCCATTAAAATTAGAGTTTTGCTATTGAATTGAATGGGAAGAGAACTGAGTGCAAAGAAAGGAGGCTGGGATTCCAGCCTCACAGGTATTATACAACTTGATGGCCTCAAATGACTGTCCTTCTTTGCTCTGTATCTCTTTTGCCAAAGAAAGCACAAAAGGTGTTTCAAGGAAGAAGTATACATTGAGTAGCTCCAAAGAAATGCTGTTCTCTGGAATTTGAGCATGAAAACATCCTAATCAGTGATAGCAGAAGTACTTAACCTGCTGAGTCAGTTATAATAGCTTTTCCTAAGAGATTTTGAAGTTCCAGTGGTTGGAGAAGTGGAGAATCTGTATCAGACTGGCTTCAATTTGTAGCCTTGGCTTGCTTTTTAAGGACCATTCAGTCCCAACTGGGATTTCAAATGCTGCACAAGAAAGTCCAGGCTTCCTTCAAAGTTATTTTCTTTACCAGAGTGGTCAACTAACTGATATTTCTGAATAGTTTAGAATTGTAATTCTTATGCATACTTCCTAGAAAACCTGGCATGTGGTAAAAATTGTCAAGATATGTGCCTTCATACAGTGCTCATTTTAGCACAGAACTAGACTAGAAATAGAGCTACAATTCTGTGGCACAACTGGCTGATTAAATCCAAAGTGAAAGGTACTTGTGACCAATGATGAAGATTAATCAAGTGTGTCATTCAAGAATTAGCAGGCACCCCAAAGGGCTCCTTTTCTAATGCCACATAAAACACTTTCCCAAGTGCAAGAAGCACTGCATGACTCAGTTCTCACCCAGAAGTACTAAGATTTGCAGCAAAAAATCTTCAGGATGTTTTTTTCTCAGAACCATGTATCCATTCCACCTTCATCATGTCATCAGTCAAGGAGCCAAGTGCAGAGAAGACACGAGAGGTGTGGTACTAATTGTGTCAGAGAAAATTTACCAGGACTGTGTAATTCAGGGTGAAAGGGACAAGGTAAAGAAACTCACTTTAAAATCACACAGGAAGGGAAAAGCTTTGATCAGGAGAGAAGAATGTGTGTATGAGCACACAGAAATCATGACAGGGAACTGACTGACTGCTGGCACACACCCAGCACTGAGGCACCCAACTACAACCTCTCCTGCTTCCTTATATTTCTCAGGCATGGAATTTAGACTCACCTCCTCATGGCTCCACATTATGTCAATATTGCTTCACCAGTTTGTGCTATTTAAACATCACCCCTAATGCATCAATGCCACCACTGTCACACTGCTCAGTGAAATGCTGTCATGGACAGTGATTGCTGCATCACCAGAAGCAGAGTGAGAAAAAAAACCCTCACAAGATGACTCACTCAATGTACAGCACCAAACATTTTAAATAACCTGAGCTGCACAGATTTCAGCTGGCACTGTGGGCAGCCAGCTAAGCACGTCCCAGGATGAGATCTCAAATACCTGAGATGGTATTTGAGCATACACCTGGCAGTCCTTGAAGCCAATTCCCGTCACTCTCTCACTCAGAATTACAACCAGTGAAGTCAGCACAAACAAAGTATTGCAGGACTGACAACTGAAAAGAAAATAGAGTTCCTTAGATTAAGACATAGCAGCAGATCAGAATAAACATTAGGAAAGCATCTTGCCAGCATAAAGAATGAAAAGCTGACTTTCAAAATAAAGTCACATCTCTCTGACACAACTAAAGACCAAATCGATACTTTATTTTTTTCATTTCTATTTTTTTTAAACTACACTGGTGTTGACCAACAGCTGCATTCTACTTGCCTCAGTTGCATCCCACCTGCACCAAAACTCCCCTTATGTCCAGTGAGCTCAGTCTGGCACCAACAGTAAGATTTTACTGGAATGTAGACATGGAAGAAAGATTCTCTCAGGTTTCCTTCCAACATTTATTTGGCAACCATCACTGGCATTATTTTTAAAAGCATCTTCAGTCTAGAACCAAAGCTGTTTATTACATTGACATGAGCATCTCCAAGAAGAGTTTATTCAGTATAAACCCTTGGGCTGCACAAGCTGAAGGGGCTCACATTCACTTGTCAGAGAGGAGGAAGAAGACAGTATGACAAATGCTGTCAAACACCACACTCATAACATAGCAGAGATCATTTCTTTGATCAGGAGAATCACAGCCTGAAAACCTGTAAATACCAGCACTCTGCACTATCACTTAGAAATTGTGATCACAGTTTAACACTGAATTGCTACTGAACTTGCTTTCTTATAATAGCTGCTGTACGTAAGGAAGCTGGCAACAGTTTTGAATTTTCATTC
This sequence comes from Aleadryas rufinucha, assembly GCA_013397815.1. Lineage (NCBI taxonomy): Eukaryota > Metazoa > Chordata > Aves > Passeriformes > Aleadryas > Aleadryas rufinucha. The sequence continues at coordinate 731,813 of VZTH01018022.1, forward strand.
ATGTGCAATTTCAGGAGATGAGATGAGAAAACTTCTCTAAAAATACTTAAATATTTAATGGGTCAAAGTAAACAGCAGCAAAAAGAGAGATTTGAAAAAGCCACACAAAACAAGTGCAATGCAGGTTTAAAACAACCACTGGGAAGATGAGAAACCTGCCTCAAATACAAAGAGTTGGATGTTGCCTTAAATCCAGGAAAGATATTAGAATGTCACAGTAAAGGGAAGGACATCACCTTCTGATGCTTTAGTTTCCTATTTCACTTCGTCCCTTGAGCTCAAGGAGTGTCAGGATATACAAACCCTGACTGTGATCTGTTCAGGCACTCCATAACCAGCATCTTTGGAAAGGCCAATTTATAAAGGAGATGAGATCTTCCCAGAAGAAACAAAATAATTCTCCTGACTCAGTAAGCCCTTGTGAAAACTTAAATTCAAGAAATGGAGAAATTAGCATTAACACAGTAGGAAAAGGAGCTGGATTAGATGAAAAGTGCCTTCAACATTTGGCACTTGGCAGCAGCTCCTACCCTCACCTCATGGATCACTGCTATTGATGATGTACTGAAGCATCCACTTGAAAGAGACCACAGAATCCCACCAAACGTGATTGATGTGTAACACAAGTTGTGTTTAGAGAGCGTGCACCCACGTTTATTTATTTATTGTGGGCTACCTGGAAACCATGTGCCAATGGCTTTTTTTTTAATATACACGTTGAACCTCACAGAAACATTTCCACCACATGAAAGATCATGTACAGGACTTCACTGTGGCTTCTGGTTCCACTTTAATGATGTCAGAGTCACATATTTGCATTTGCTGGAGAGCCTGCCTGTTCCAAAAGCACTACAGAAATGCATCACAGGAAGCTGCTTTGACGCCACTGCAGTGTCCCCTTAGAACCACCATCCCTGCTGGGAGTTTTCTAAGCTTTCCAAGTCATAGGAAGAGTGAAATGAAAATGGCATTTTGCTGGTCACTGACAGGGAGATAAACAAGGTGACTAAATTATCTCAAGGTTCATTAATTTACAGGGACACACGCTGGAAGAACGTAACTGGTGAGCTGTGACACTGGATTATAAAACAATTCACTCTAGTGCAAATCCTGACTCCTTCCAAGAGTTTTACAATGGCCACAAACCCCCTCTGAATGTTTCCTGGTTTCCTACTGCGTTTATTTCTGGTTTTGGACCCAGATACACAAATTTGAGATGCAGACAAAGAAGAGTTAAAAGTAGTACAGTATTAACACCAACAGAACAATCCTCTGGTTGCACTAATTCTGATTATTATAATAACTACAAAACCCCCACAATTTTCACACTGGACTGAAAGTTTACAGCAACTTGCATTCTGGCAGACAAGCAATGAGGGTGAATGTCAAAACAAGTGTCTCCACCAGGACCTCCTCTTCTCCTGGCTTAGTAATCTGGTCTGGGAGTTATTGATTACAGCATTCCCCTGCCACACTAAGTGGCAGCATTTAGGGAGTGTCATGTTTTCCAAACAGATTATTGATGTAAAATAAATTCTACAACTGCATTTTTGTTTTTAAACCAGGAATTGTGATTTTTCTGGAAAAAGCGCAAATGGAGAATTAAAATTTATTCTGTCTCACAGTCTGTTTTAACTACTTTCCTCATCACTGTTCTTCTATGAGCAATGGTCCCAGGAACTCTCACAATTAACTTTTAAACTTTCTTTATACTCCAAAAACTCCAAATAGCAAAATTGCTCCAAGCATTCTTACCCTAGAGGTGGTATTGATGAAGAAATACCAAAATTACATTGGTAGTGATGAAGAAATCTCATGATATCCAATTATGTGTGTACATTTGCCGTGGTGTTTTCAGACTCCTTTGGATGACAAATACTGACTCTTTATGATATTTTGGAACTCGTACTTCTGACCACACTGAGGTAAAGAAGTAATAAAAGAGAATGTTGCATCATCAAACTACAATTTACATTTTTGGACAGTAGTTTAATTTCTTTCACCAAGGATGATAGAGAACACTCAAGTAATGAGAAATACAGTTCTCATCCAAAAAATGCCAATAATAAGTTTCATTCTAATTCTCTTGCTTCCCATCCATTGTAGTGCAGGCTTTTAATGACTACATATAAAGACACTAATTGCCAAGAGTCCAGCTGCACCAATCCTTGTTCCCAAGGTGACAACTACAGCCAGCCAGGACAGGCTGAGTGTATTTCACATTTGGACACCACAGAGAGGGGAAAAAGGCTGTTCTTAAGTGCCTCATCCCCACCTCCATCAGCATCTATGGCATCCCAAGGTCAGCCACTACACTAAAGATACACAAGGTATTAAAACCAGCATTTTTACTTTATCTGGTGGTTGGCAGGGAACTGTCTAAGTTCTGGTTATCTTTGTTGAACTTTTGAAAGTGCTTATGCACACTTATACCCAGAATAGGTCACAGAAACCTGTGGTTTTGTCTTTGGTTCTTACAAGCTGAATTGACTCAGCAATATGAAAAGTACATCGGCAAACTTTACAGATCCTATGGTCATGAACTTATTTCAGAATTTTTTCCACTGGCCCACTTTGCAGCCACTCTGTTCCCAGCCTGTAGCACTGCAGGGGGTTGCTGTGACCTAAGGGCAGAACCTGCTGTCACTGGCCTCAGCCCATCAGTCCAGCTTACCCAGACCCCTCTGCAGAGCCTTCCTGCCCTCCAGCCGATCAGCACTCCCACCCAACTCGGTGTCCTTCTGCAAACTGGCTGAGGGTGTACTTGATTCTTTTGTCCACATGATTCATACAGACATTAAACCAAACTGGCCCCAATTCAGCACCACTCTCTGGGCCCACTCATCCAGCCAGTACTTCACCCAGGAAAGGGCACACCTGTCCAAGCCATGAACATCCAGTTTCTCGGGAGAATGCTGTGGGAATGATGTCAAAGGCTTTACTGAAGTCCAGACAGACACATCCACAGCTTTTTCCTCACCCCCTAAGCAGGTCACCCTGTCACAGAAGGGGATAAGTTGTCAAGCAGGACATGTCCTAAACCTGTGCTGGCTGGGTCTGATCCCCTGGTTGTCCTGTACCTGCTGTGTGATGAGCAGTGTGATGTTGGGATCAGCTGCTCCATGAGCTTCCCCAGCACTGTGGGCAGCTTGACAGGCCTGAATTTCCTGAATCCTTCTTCCTGCCCATCCTTGTAGATGGGCATCACATTTGCTAACCTCCAGTCACCTGGGACCTCCCCATTTAGCCAGGATTGCTGATAAATGATTGACAGTGACTCAGTGAGTTCTTCCTCAGTATCCCTGGGGGGAATCCCATCCAGCCCCACAGACCTGTGTGTATCTACGTGCTGCAAGAGGTCACTGACCATTTCCCTTTGAATTAAGGGGGTTCGGTTCTGCTCCCCAAGGTTGGGGTCCTGAACAACAACTGGTCTTACCAGTAAAGACTGAGGTAAAGAAGGCATTAAGTACTTCAGCCTTTTCCTTATCCTTTATCACTGTGTTTCCCCCTCATCCAATAAAGGAAGGAGATTCTCCTTTTGTCGCTGATGTATTTATAGATAAACATTTTTAATTGTCTTCTGCAGCAGTAGCCAGATTAATTTATAGCTGGGCTTTGGCCACTCCTTTTGGAGAGAAAGACAGCTGTACTTTAAAGAGGGCAAATATCAAATAGATCTAAGACAGGAAGTAAAAAACTGAACTTTAGCTGCTGTCACTCGTCACTTCAGACATCTGCAGCATCTAATAGAAACTGTAGCTGACCTTTGTACAGACTACTGCTACCCAAAATCAAATCTGGCCAGTAAATAAACCCTCTATGAAGAATAATATAGATATTTTAATAGTGTCAAGTGAAGACGACACCAGTATTTCATCTCATAAAATAGAAGCACAAAGAGCACCTTAAATATTTCATTTGGAAGATTCTGACTGAATTTTTTCCAGACTTGCAAAGAATCTAAAACACAGGGCGTCAATGTACATCAGAAAGGATGCAATTATCCAACTGAAATGAAATTTTAAAATGCAGTCCTGTGGCTCAGGTTACTCCTTGATTATTGCCTGATAACACCTTTTACAGGCAGATGTCTTACAAAGATGGTCAAGTCCTTTCTTACCCTTACAAAGGACACAGTCTGTACCCTTGAGCTAAACATAAGGCTCAGTTATAACTGAGGCTGGAGAGTTGGTGCCTTTCCCAGATTATGCCTCTCTGTTTCCACTCTTCTGGTGCCCAGTGTTTCCATTCAAGTTAATCACAAACACAGCCCTTGCTGTCAGCAACAAGTCCTAATCTCAATATGATTCAGGCATCAGCAGAATCACTCTCTAAATTCTTCCTGCTTCAGTGGGTATTTCCTGTCAAAGCAGGAGTGTGGAACTTCAGCACATACAGCCCAGCATCCTCCCCTGGATGCACAACTCCTTGTGCTGTGCATTCACAGCAGACCACACAAAGCTTCATATTAGGCCACCAAAAGCTCAGGAGTACAACTGATGAGCTGACATGCCTGTTCTCACTAAACTTTACCCACTGAAACAACCAGGGCAGCAAGGGAGTGGCTACTTTAGGTGTGGTAAGGCAAAAGGATTGAAGGATATTCACACACCAGTCTAAAAGCCTCTGAGTGGATGGCTAAAAAGCCCAGGTAATAATGTTTTCACAATTCAGATTTGGCAAGAAAAGCCAGAGCATATGAAATTAGTTTTGATGAAGCTCTGTATAAGCTTTCTGCAATTACCAAATAGAGTGAGTGCCTCCACAGCTTCTGCCTTACAACTGAACCAACTCTATTATCAATTTGCTCTTGATACAAGAAAGCAATTTTCATGTACTTACATCTGCTCTCGGAAGGAAGAGAAAATGGTTTGTGAAGTTCCTATTAGCATAGAAAAGCAGAAACATCTGCTGGGAGCTTTAAGAGGTTCACTGGTGTCACTTAACCAGCACCATAGGCCACAGCCAGTCACCCCTGTCCTTGGCAGTGCTCAAGAGAGGAGGGGGCAACTTGACCACACAACAGCCCCTGCAAGGTTTCTGTATTTATTAAAAAAAAAAGCCAAACATAACAAAAAACTGTTCTTGCTTAGCTGAGAATAGTACATTCACCTGTGCTGATTCCTCCCTGCATGAACCTGCAAACTGTATCAGCGTTCACGTCATTAATCCTTTCCTACAGTACCTGACTTAAGAGACGTGGGATTTTAACAAGTGAGACACAAAACTAACATTGAGTCACCTCCGTGTGCTGGGGTTGTGGCACCATCTAGAGGATTCGAGCTGGAAATTCCTCACACAATGGGCAAAAAATGGGAAACTGCACTCAAAACCCGTGGAAAAAAAAACAATCCACACAGAAAAATATTCATGATATTTGGCTTCGTGGAGGTAACAGGAGAGAATATCAAATAGAACTTTATCAACAGTCAGATAGGGATACTTCCTAATCTCCTCCACCCCAAGTCACATGCTTGCTACAAGATGTTTCTCAGGAGAAGAAAGGCAAGTCCTTCCCCAGAGTTTTGTTTACAACCTTGCAAGGATAACTAACTTTATTCTGTTTTCCTTAATTTTCACCTTTTTATCTGAATAAAACCAAAGCCAAATTTGAAACAGTAAAAGGAAAGAAGCTTTTAACAGAATAACAGAGATTACAGTTTTTATTTTATTTCACACAAGGACGTGCTGACAACTGATTGCTCACTGCAGAACTATCAAAAGATGAGGAAATGTACAGGCACAGCCCTGGGGCCCCTGGACACCCCAAACATCACTTTGAGTACTTTCAGCTTGGCACACTCTTCCCCAATAGCTCAATTTTACTACAGACACAAAAGAATACTTTGGCTCCTGAAGCCTTTTGGGATAGCAAAGTTCAATCCCTGTTGCTTCTATAGAGCTCTGAGTTCGTTTCTCAGATGCTGAAAGACTGGGAATTGAGAATATTCACGGTGTGACTACTCCACAGAGTTTGTGGGCAACAAATCCAAACTGTACTCCTGTTGGTTGCTGGATACGTGACTGACCAGCAGCATGATTTACAGTGACAGCTCTGCATTAAAAATTCAAACTTTTGTACACCTGAATACAATTTGTATCTGTCAGTATTGTGTCAAAATAATCATGTAATACCAAATAATCATTTTTATTAGATACTTATAAGGACTGTGTGCTAAGAACAGATTCTAAGCCTTCAGCTGCTATGCCACATTATCTGCTTCCACCCAATTTCCTTGGAGATTGCTGGGATAGAAATAAAAGCATAGAGGGGAAAAACACTGAAAGACCAGCTGTCTGGTCATCAGCAGCATTACAGTTGGTCATGGATGAGTTCATTCCACTTCACAGGCCAACAAAACTGAAAACTTCTGGAGATACCCTGCAGCATTGGCATAGGAACTCTTGTAATAGCTGGCAGACCTTTACAGCTAGTTGCAATCAAGATTACTCCTCAGAAAAAGCAAAGTTCTCCTTGAACTGAATTGTTCTGTGCCATTTCATGACAGCTGGCAGCAAATAAGGATTGTTTACAGCACTTCAGTGTAGCTCAAGTCCTTCAGTGTGTCCCTCATTGTGCTTCACTCCCTTCCTGCCTCTTCCTTGTTACACAGGTTCAAGCAGCAAGGAACAAAAGAAAGTTTCATGTACTTACCAGCAAAAACCCTCTTCCTAGCTTCCATGTAGAGAATTACATACCTATCATAGCTTGGGGGGGTGGGGGGAGGAAAAAAGCTAACAGTTCTGAGCATTTTCCATCTTTCAGTTGATTGGTTTTTCCTTAGTCTTAACTACAAATGCAGAAATTTGTTTAAACAACAGTCAAATGTAGGCACCTGAAGTTTAAGCTTCTCACTTTTTACTTTTCCAGCAAATACTTAAACTTAATTGCACAGATGAGCATTTGCAAGATTCCAGTCCTAGTCTAAGAGGGATTTCTGTTTCTCAAGGATTATCACTTTTTCCCTAATACTGGATTCACTACTCTATATTGAAAGAGTAATTATGCTGTTTGCAATCTGAATTCTCAGTTAATTTTGAGGTAACCAAGAAAGTATTTTAATTTCTGAAGTGTCTAGCTCTGATACAAAGCCTATCTGCACGTCTGTAAAAGTCTGTGGGTTTCAGTCTTTCATGCTGAGCATAAATAATGCTTCCAAGAATAATCCTGCATCATGCTAGCTGTCATTTTGGCTCTAGTTCAGTATTTTCTGCAAAGCTGAGCTGATATTTTTATTGGTTTTAAAAAGACATATAGATATCTTGCATCTATGAGGGAAAGCAGTGGTCTTGAAAGAAGCCTTGAAAATTAAGAAATAGCAACAGTGCAGCAAAATAAGTAGAAAAACTTGTCCTTTTCATTTTTCTATATCCCTGGCATTGCCAGTCCAATTACTGAGGACAGCATCACCACTATCCCTTACAGTATGTGCTTTTTACTTGGACTGTAATAGCAAGTCACTAACACCAGCAGTAGGACCAGGTTTATATTGTATAATCTATAAGTTTTCATTTAAGAGCATCTACAGGCTGTATTAAAACAAAATTGCCCAGCAGATGTTCCAGGCAGATTCAATAATCACACACCAGTGCTTCCAATTGTTCAAAAAAATGAAAATCTATCTGTAAGTAAAGTTACCTCGTTTCCAAAAATTCAGACCACCACACTTGTCACTGTAACTGAGCTGCACAGGTGAAGCAATGCACTGGCTAAGCTGGTCACAGGTGAAACCACCCACACAGATCAGCATCAGCTTCAGGCATAATGTTCTTGATTGCCTTCCATAGCATGGCAGGGGGATGCTGGATTAACTCCTGAAATAGTAGCTTTTGAAATACAGATACTATTTTTCCTGATAATTTCTCCCTTTCTTCATAAACCAGATTTTCAATTCAGCTGCACATTTATCTGAGCATAGCAACTTCAACATATGATTTATGCTGGCCCCTGCCAGTCTGAAACTTAATAAATGCCTGAAATAATATTGTTGCAATAGATAAGGCAATCCCACACACTGAAATTATTTTCTCTCCAACATAGGGCCAGCAACTGCATTAAATTATGTGCTGATATACAGTTGCGGTTTCAAATACAATTGTGTCCTTAAAGAGATGCAGATACATAACTAGCTTATTAACTTATTCTTAAGATAGCTACCTAAAAAAAAAAATAAAAGATGGTGCTGGTGGCTTCCCAAACTTGCCAGCTCCAGAGCAGAGCAACTAAAAGTCACCTCAAGGACAAAAACCCAAGAAGCTTCATACACAACTTTAATTAAACTAATCACCTTCTCTTAAAAAGACAAATAATGGTTTTTTGAACACATCAGTGCTATTCACTGAGAATGGAGAAAGAGTTCTTCACATCTCACACATAAAATTTGTTCCCATACTGTTTTGGTAAAAGAGAACAGAAACGCACGGGTAAATTGTTTACACCACAGCATGGTGAAAGTGATCTACACCAACAGAAGAAGTCTAGATTTCTTCTGAAGATGATTTACACATCTATACGTAATGATCACAGCACATCAAGACTGGAAAGCTGCTGCAAGCCGGGCTCTGCACACCCACACAACACGTAACACCTGGGGGGAAACAGACAGCGGACCAGGAAACACTCACATGCAGGGAAAAGACAAAGGCTTACTTCTAACAACAGTATCTCAACTGGTATCTTCGGGATTTAGTCAGTATCAGCCTCAGCTTTACATAAACTGACTGGAAAACCCCTCTGCTACAACAACTAAGCAGTTTGGGTTGGTCTTACCTCACCTCAGGGTCCCTCAGCAGAGCTCAGCCACAAACTCTGCACAGCCAAAACCACACCAAGAGTCAGTGGTCCCTCAAGGGCACTAATTAATAACCCCTCCCTGCCCTGCCCAGCCCAACCCAGATCAGCCCAACCCAATGCCACCAGGGGCTGCCCTCAGTCTCTCCCCTCAGGATGTCTGTCCTGGCTGCTTCCCACCATGAGTTGTGGGTTCCAGGGTGTCACCTGTGCTGCTCCACAGCAAGGACAGAGCAGCAGTAGCAGCCAGGACACGGCAGTGGACATGAGTCCACCTACTCCCCAGCAATGGGACAGGGGATGGGGCCATGGCAGGGCAGGAGGCAGAGCCCCAAGGCTGCTCTCGGGCATGGCGTCCCTGCAGCCTCCTCACAGGGCCATGGGGCATCATCGCAGGACACTGCGGTGTCCTCTTCTGTCCCTCTCCTCACAAAACCCCACAGAGGGATTGTCACACCAGTTGTTATGAGCACCAAGTGTAAAACATCCTCTGCTCTCTCCAAGTTTCCCCCCTGGTTGCAGCAATGAGAGTAGTAACTCCTGAGCACAAAGCTGCACAGTGTGAGCTGCTAACACATCCACCCATGACTGTCCATGAAGGTGCTGGGAATTTCAACAACACCTGTGTCATCTGAAGACATGAACATTTGGTTTGTGGCCATTCCTTGAAGCTCTCCAAGTGATGTAGTTTTTCATTCAAGAAAACTGGAAAGCAGAGCCTTGATATGTCTTCACTGAAGAAATAAAGACAAGTACCATAATCTTCATTTGACTTAAGGAGTCCCCTATTGTTACCTATCCCCCTTGTTTAACTAAAATATTTATCTCCGAACCAGATCTTGAACATCTCATTATAGAGAGGGAAAATGTGTGGCACTGAGCCGTTGCTTTTTCAGGCACTCTTTGTCCAAAATTCTTTGTATACAAGAAAACAATCACTAGCAATTCACACCCCACCTCTTCCTCTGAAAAGTTATGATAGAAAGAAACCACCAGACAATATTATCTACTAATCAGTTTTGATCTTCTGCTGTGGGACCATTCCTTGGCCCTGCTAAGTATTCACAAGTTGTTTAAATCGTGTCGTGGTGTGTTGTTGTTGGAGGAGGGAGACCAAGTCTCCCATCAGGCCAGCTTTGATCCCACCAATTGCCAGCCAAAAGTGAAAGTGGTCACAGAATCAGTTTTCAGAAGCCAGGTTTCACAGGTTAATCTCTTTTAATCTTTCATTTACCAAGGAGATAACTTCATGCAGTTTACCTTGCCCATAATTGAGTTGACCTCCTTCACTTTTCCAGTCCCCAAAAAATCTGTTGCACCAGCAGCAGTTTAGCAATGGGAGGCAACAACACCAAGAAGGAAACATAAATGTTATTTAGTCTTTAGAAATTGTGGACAATTTCATTTCTATGCCCGGGCATGTTAAGTAAAATGTGCCTTTGTTCACAGAATGGATGATGCAGGTCAAGAGGGAAGCGTGTAGCCTGGCAAATGGAAACTGAACAGCTGCTTTTTGCCTGCACTTGCTCATGTCGAGATATGGCTGTTCACTAAGCTGAAATGCAGTCTGGTTTCAGAACAAGCACAGTTTCAGCCATTTCTGTATTCTGTTGCAGTAAATAGAATGTGTCTTGATCCAATGAACACTTGGAATAAGCTGCAGATGAGAAGTGAACAAAATCCCGCACTTAGATAATACAAACGATCTTTTTTTGAGCTTGCAGACTGATACATTTCTCAAGGCAAAACCACCACTGTAATCTAACAGAAAAATAACCCTATTTTCTTGTGTTCTGTTACTTGGAACTGTTTCCTTCTTGGCACAATATTGGTCATGTGTGCCTTCCCACTCAGGTGTAGAGCTGCGCTCCATCTTTACCTGGGATGGTGCTATTGTGCTGAGGGGAAGCTCAGGTGCAGCTGTGCAGAGATAAGACAACAATGTGCTGCTTACAAAGGCTGGTTTGGATTCTTACTGTCTCAATTTTGATTTGCATAGTAGGAAAAACATTCCACTTTTTCACACATTAGACTGTTCACAGCAAGGTATCAAGCGCCCCCATGTCCTGTTCAGACTTCCTCATCCTCAGAACTGTAGAACAAGTGACCCAAGTGGTGCCAGTGGACAAGACTAGTGCAGGAATTTTGGGTTTAGTTGATCATTTAGAAATGTTTCAACACAAGATGCCAGATGTGAATGCAAGGGAGTCTATAGCTCTGAGGTTGCATTCAAGGTACCAAGGAGTTGGATTCCACAAACAAAACCTCAAATTGTGTAGTCAAAAGTTTTCATTAGATCTCAAAATATCCATCAGTAGCACTGATCAAGCTAATTACTTCAAGACTTTCTGGAGAAAATTTAATATAATTTCTGTATTAAACATTTCAAACAAGTGTACAAATTAATCACAGCAAAATAGTCAATCCAGTGGTGCAGAAGTGAGGTTTCTTATGTTGTTCAGGTTCCCTGAATAGATGAAACCCTCTGTTCTTCACTAACATAAACAGCTGCCTTCTACTAAGACTTTTTGTAATAATGTAGGTGTAATACTGTGCAGGTGAACAAGCAAACAAAAGATTCCTGATAGAAACATTGCCTGTTATTTGATTTAATGCTCAAAGCTGATTTGTTCATTGAAACACTCTGCTCAGGGTACCTTGTTTATTCAGAAAATCTCAGAAACTGCTGCTATCTCTCACAGCTGAGAAGGATCACAACACAGCATTTCTAATGAAGGATTTATTTGCCTTTCTCTAATTTGGGTGGCAAAGGCAAAGAGAATTTGTCCTAAAGTAAGCATAACTCAGCTTTAATCTAAGGATGTCACTAGTGTCAACTCATTTTCATGTAATTATTAGACCTTGGAGGATCATTTAACATTTACCATTTTCATTGAAAGTGCTATATTTGTTGAAGCAATCACTTAGACACAAGGTCATATAAACTTGACACTAATTCATCCCTGCTTTTAAGTGACTCACTCTTTAATGCTGTGATTATATAGATACTCATGCTAATGCAGTGCTTGGGAACACCTGTTTGTTTCCATAAAACATCAGTTTCAATCTCTGTGTAATAAACATTAGACACAAAGGATGTAGTGGGTCATTCTGTACACTTCCCCACACTACACAATGCAGAATTATTTTTCAAGTGATGACACAGATTTTACATGATTCAAATAACTAGGGAAGTTATTGAATAGTCTAATATCTGAGGTGGTTCTTTCATTTCTTTTACTCCTTTGCCTTTAATTCTTTACCTGGCATTCCCCACTTTTGCATGTTGGTTCCCTTTTCATAATCAGACTCTTCAACTTAAATCGTATTATTCTATTTTTGTATTCCTGTCCTGTCCATCTGGAAGACACAATACAAGTGTATGCAAAGAGAAAATTGCCTTGCCAGCTTGTAATCTATTGTCTTTGTTACTAGGTCAAATAAATTTTTTATTAGTGAAACAAGCTTATTAATACTAAACAGTTTTACACTTGTAGGATTACTGTGAACCCTGGTTTTAGTTTCACCCAGTAGCCTATTAATATAAAAAGCATAATTCAACAAATCATTGATAAACAACGATTCATTAAATCATGAAGAATTAATCTTGACTTATGTGGCCATGTTTTAATAGCTGGGATCAATACACTCTGTACCACCAATTGTCAATATTTGGCCACTGATTGGAAGGGATTGTTCCAAGGATGGTTTTCCTCGCCAAGTGCAAACACACCACGTGTGTCCTTTGATTGCTCTTGGTATTTCCCTGGGAATGTGTAATTTCTATCCCTGTATGTGCCAAATGCTACAGTGAAAGTGTGGGTTCAGTTCTTGCAGCCAGGCTACAAACTCAGTGATGGTGCTTAAACTGGTGAAGCACCACAACTGGTAAAGTACTGCAGAATGGAATTTCATAGGATTGAAGAGCCTGAAAGAGTGATTAGGATCTTTCAGAAGTTTCTTTAAAGCATTCAATGTTTAATTGCCCCTGATTCATATAAATTCTACTTTAAAACATACACCTGAAATCAACACAACTCTTTTCTGCTACAAAACAGAAGGAAAAAAAAGCCTTAATTTCCCACTTAGGATCTGCTGTATATGAAGAATCTTCAGCTTAACTGAATGATTATTAGAAAATTATTTGTTTGCAGGCATTTCAATAAGTACAACTCTTGATAAGTCTACAACAGTTCAGTATTCAGATGTTCTTCATCAGCTCCCCACGAAAGCAAGGAGCACAGTGAAAGGTATTGATCCTCAGAATGATCTAACCTGTCTTAGGATCAGATCAAAGAAACACGAAATTATGGTTATTCCAGCCAATATTTCTGTTACAATAGCATTACAATTGTATGTCCTTTAGAGTTTCTTTTATTCTTCAAAAATACAACTACCACAGAAAATGCATTTTGAAAATAAGTATATGAAAATATAACCATATATTCACCATGTGTCTGGATTTTAACAATAGAGAGTTTATAGTATTCAAGCCTGGAGGCAACCAAACAAGTCTAGATATGAATAATATTCTGGTTTCCATGGGTTCTCACAAAGGAAAACTAGACAAATATACATATCAAGGAGTGAAATGTGCAAGTCCATTTTAGCTCCAAACAGATGTAAAAAACCTTTTTTTATTATCATTATTTTTACTTGATGTGCTCTCATGGTTTCCTAGTCCTGGATGGGATCTGGGTCACAGATGTGCAGTATTATCACTGCATACTAACTGTAATTACTTTCCTTAAAACAACCAGGGTTGTTTTTCTTAAAACAACCTGTTTCTCATTCCTGTTATATACAAATAAATGTTAAATTTTTAGTTGTGTCTCTAAAACAGACAACGAGAGTGGATGAACTGTGGTGAAGCTGTGGCCAGTGACCAGTACAAGGTGAATCAGGCAAAGTGGACATGACCAGTTTGGGCTGAGAACCACTGGGATGCACAGAAGGCAAACAGAGCGAAAAGGAAGATTTGGGAGATCTCAACTCCTCAAGTCTTGATCCCAGAGCAGAGGTTCTGCACTAGGTGTGTGGCTGCTCCCTGGAATTATCTATCATGTTGCTATGAAACCTGTGTGTGTGACAGAAGTCTGGCACTGTCCTTAATTGTTAACATTAGTCATCAGCTGAGACAAAGATTAATTTTTTAGTTTAGTTTCTACTTTGGAGTATAAACCTAGTGCATTTTTTAAATCAGGCTTTTTGCTCATTCATTTAAATGGATGCACTTGATTCTCATTTTGCATTTGCCCTTCACTTGTTTTCAGAAGTGACTTTTTGGCTAGCAAGGATTAAAGCACACTGACCTGAATATAAGTGGTGTAAAATGTGAAGCCTTTTTGCTAAAGGGAGATCAGTTGATCAAAGGCTCGATTGTATTTTACTTACTAGAAGGTGGAAAATGAACCACCTGTGATTTAAATTAAGTGGCTTTTGGATAAAAATGACAATAGAGAAGTGCAGCTTCTTAACTCTCCAAAGCAGATATGCCCCTACTAAATTCACTGGATACTTTCACGAAATGTTTCATTTAAAATAGATAATGTGAAATAGCTTCCAACTGAATTGTTTCCAAAACTTCCCCAGGCTTTTAGAATTAGTAGGCGAAATCTGGCATGCTTAGAATTTATTCATAGTAGAAGTCTATTCAAATCTTTTCTGCTTTTTTAGTGTCTAAATGGGGTTCTCCATTTTGAATAAACTAGTTAGTGAACTGAAAGAAGTTCTCTGCACCTGCAGAAGTGGCTGCAGATGTCAAAAGTTTTTTATTGTATCAAGTACTGGCTTCCAGGTGCTTCTCTTGTGACTTTTTTTCTTCTTGTTTAAATATCATTATAGCTGCTTAAAAGCAAATCTGCTACTTACTAAAAGAGTTTAAATACTGTATAGTTAAGCTTTATACAGATATTTTTTGTCTGTAATCTCGGGTTTAAATGAAGTGCTTACATTTTCTAAATGTTTGATATATATATATATTTGTAGATATATAGATAGATACAAATGTCATTGCTTTAGGTTTTAGGTTTTATAAACAAAAAAAGTTTGAGAGGAGTAGATGAATAAAGATTATTGATCAGGAAATAAAATAAAATATTTTAACTAAACATGTTTATATCTTTTTTTAGCTAAGATATGTTTTGTCTTTGTCAGAACACGTGAATAGTCGTATTATGGTAATATCTTTAGAAACAGTGATGTGGTTCTACTTGTTGAGCCAATATTACCTGTTGATATCTAACATCAAAAACAGTATTAAGTAATTTTACATAAAGTGTAACTGTCATGACTGAAACGTTTCTAATTTAGAGCTCCCTGATGTGGTAGCATCAGTTTGTGTTAGAGAAAATCCTAATGCATATATTCAAATATTGTTTGTGTATCTTGATATTCAGAAGAGCAGTAGAAAAGCAAAATGCTTAGAACTCTCTTTAATGGATAATCAAGCAATTCTTGAATTAAATAATCCCTTTACAATTCTTACATTTGTTTGAGGAAAAATCAGACCTCCTGGGAAGTTGTAGATATGTGTGTATACACATAATCTAAATATGTCCCTACAAACCAGAGCAACCACAGTTACACAAACCAGAGAACACAAGTGACATTCATGTCAGTAATGATGGACTGGATACTGAGCTTTGCACCTGAGGATGTGCAGAAACAATGTCAAAGTGCAAGGAGTTGGATCTGACCCTATGCTTGGAAAACATATCCAGTCATTCCTGTACTACAAATCATCTCAGGTAATGTAGTTTATATATAAATTTTATCAATTACTTTAAAGCTTCAGACTGCCTTCAGTTGTTTACAAGGGTTTTTTACCATGTATAGGAAGGAAGAACACCAAATATGTGAGGTGGCTATGAGGATGAAAGCAAAAATGGATCTGTTGAATACTGCTCAGGGAGCTTTCCTGTACATCATATGAATTGTGGCTGGGGTTATGAAACTGATAAATCACTGAAAGTCTCGGTGGAGATGGAGTCAGCAATTTCCCATTAGGACCATGTTATGTATCACTCAAAACTTACACAAAGGGGAATATCAAAGCCTGGTGGTATTTTTTTAAAATCTGAGTGTTTGTTCTGACTTAGCTGATTAGTTTGGAAAAGCTGTATTTCACTGGACAGTCTGGGAGAGTTGGTCCTGCTCCTGGGAGCTGCAAGTTCCTGAGCATTGAGGTATGAAAGGCTGGCAGACAAATCCCAGGCCCAGTGTGGGCAGTGGGGACCACAGAAGATCCAGCACCACTGCAGAGTGAGAGGAAGTGAACCCAAAGCCACAGAAGTCCACCGTGATGAGAATTGAGCCCAGCAATCCAGCTGGGTTGGACTATTCAGTATTTTAAGGATATTTAAATCAAAAGGATACTATGAGTGGCACTGCAGTCCCAGCTGTGCCAGAAGAATTTCCTTACCACTGGAGGGATTTTTAATTGTCCACTGGAAAATAACCATATTGAGTTGTTTGTAATGAACCAATATATTGGCTTGTGGCAATGTTTTAAAAAAATAAGATTTATTTGTTATCTTCTCTGCTTCTATTGTGATAATTTTAAAAAGTCAACCTGCATTACAATGCATTCATTTATTCTACTAATATCCTGGCACATCAAACGCCTACCAGTTCAAAGCCCAGATTTTTCATTTCAGCACATATCCAAAACTACTGCTGAATTCCAACTATTGTTAATGTGTATTTTGGGGCTAATGGTTTTGTTTCTGTGATTTTTTTCTAACAGTGTTCAATTCAGTGGAGGTTTCACTGTGTAAGTTCAGAAAACTGGCAGAATTACAGTCCCTGTTACACTTTTCTGTTGTCAAAAATATTGCTGTTGCAATTTCCAGAATCACTGGAAAATGTCCTTCAGCCCCAAGAACACAGAAGTGCCTTGCAAAGAGAAAAGCTTGGTATCTGGCAGTGTCCTTTCATTTTTGTCTTTCTGATACATGTATTTGTTCCCTTTACAAATTTTAATCCAGTATTTATTGAGCAGCTGATGATTGCTGTAGCTTGATAAAGCCCTCAGAAAGACACTTTAGCCAGATCATTAAAATTAACCACATGTTAAACCATCTTACTCAAAAGTGGTCTTTAGGTGGAAAAATGGCCTGGAGCAGATGTGTGGAGTTCTCCAAGGGTCGAACACTGCTCACAAATGAGTTTCTTTCCCCGTTCCTATGAGAGGTGTAGATGCAGATAAGAGGGCAGAGTTTGGCCCCTTTATGATGATGTGTAGAGCAGCAGAGGCTCTGCAAACACTGGGCTCAGCTGTGCTGCTGCCAGCTCCTCTTGCAGGGCCGGCTCTAATCGGGTTTCCTTGAAAGCACTGCAGCATTATACAATTTTGGCAACATCTTCACTAGGGAGCAGAAATTGAAATACTCCATTTCATTCCCTGGTAATTTGTTCCTATTCTCTGTTAGCAAAAGCAAGCTGAGCACGTGTAAACTTCTCATTTAGGTCTTTCAGTGAAAATGGAAGCAACAATAGTGAAGTCTCTAATAGTCCCGGTGGAAACCCTTAGTCAGCACATCGATCTGAACAAAGGTGACCCCCTGAAAAGGAATGGAATTGTCCAGACAAAATACAGGGAAATAAATTTGTAAGTTATTTGAACCCCATGAAAGTGCTACACCAGGTCATTTAAGCTGTCATTTATGTGAACCAGCAAGACCTTAAAAGTAGCAATTAAGTGGGGGAACACTGAGGAAAAAAGTAGCATGAAAGAGATTATTTTCATAGATGGATATTTTATCAAGGGAATGTTGAGAATGTCAGGAATGGCTGTTGTTCACTGAGCACCAGTGCCTGGGTTGAGCTGGAACATGCCAGTAGGGCAACCTGCCAAGGAATAAATGATGTCACTGTCATGCATTTGGGGTCCTCAGAATAAACTAAAATAGAAAGTTCATGAAGAGCTTTAGAAATAAAGCATCTTGGATTTTCCTTAACATATGTTTCAAAATGTGTGGTCCCTCATGGACAAGAGCTGATTCAGTCAAGGCAGTTGTTCTTTCTGCATTTTCCTCATCTGCCAGTTAAATACTTCTAAATACTTTGGTTAATGCACATTCACTGCACTTGGCTTTATCTGATGTTGCTTGGGTTTTTAGACATACAGTTGTCATTTAATCCACTTTACACAATGTATATGGAAGTATCAAATGGTGTCTTTTCCAGATATACTTTCAAGACTTATGTAGATCTGTGGTCTTTGTACATTATTTGATTGAATATAACAATGGAATATAATAAGAGTGATTCACAAGCTGTGCAAGTGATAAAGCATTGGTCAGATAATGAACTGCTAACTATTTGTCACTTGAGAAGATGTGCAGGAATTTATATTTTGTCTCTATATTTGCACTTTGTCAGGTCTGGTAAGGGCATTCTTGTGACAGAATTCTTAGAAGAGAATGTAATGGTGAGAAAGGCAGTATTAAAATATTAAGTCAAAATGGACTCAAGTGGACAGTATTCATTAAGGATGTTCACAGTTCATCATGGAAGAATTAAGATGTTAAATAGGAAATTCCCCTACTGCCAGTGAATGAATCATCCATCAATCTCTGTACTTTGTCATATATTAATTGTACTTGCCAACACAATTCCAGTGAGAAGTTCCTCAGATTCACTGATGACACAAGGCTTTGTAGACAGCAGTATTAGATGTATGATGGGCATATAGAGTTGCATATATGTATATAAGGTATGTCTATACAATTACTGTTAACTTCCTGAGAGGTTTGCTGGATCTCACTGGCTTCTCTGAAGAAACTACCTGATGGTAAATGTTTATAGTAATGAACCTAAAAAGGGTAGATTGATAAAATATCAAAATAATCTGAAAATGTAGCTAGGAACTAATATTATTTTCAAGAGTTATTCAGTTAGTTTTGGAAATAAATAGTGACAGCAGCACTTTCAAAACCAGAGGGTTTCTCTAGGAAGAGCAGTCAACCCCAGCTCCATTATCTCAACTCAGCAGGACATCAGTTCTAGGGTGGACCCACAGAAAGAGCCACAGTTTTCCTGAATAGACTCATGTCATCCTTTTAATTATGTTTTAATTTTTAAATAACAGTCTAGAGACAGCAAGATAATTCCCATACTGATTTTTTTCTTCCCAAATCTCTGGCAGCTAAGTTAGAATAGCCAGGAGAATTCCAAGTTGGTGTTCCTTTTGCCTGGCACCTGAACAAATTAAATCTCTCTGTTTGTAGAAAAATTAGGTCATAACAACAAGGATCACTGCAGGACTTCACAGTATCCATGGGAGAAAGGAAGACTGATGCTTGGAGAGAAAGCCTGGAATGTCCTAAGTTAATTAAGCATAACAGCAGAGATATATCATCTATTTGTTCAGATCATGGCACCGATTTGAAATTTCTGAGTTTCAGAACATTCACCTTTGGGGAAACAGTAGGACTAGAAACAGACCTCTATAAAAAATAGCAGCAACTAGCAGGAAAGTAAAGGCCACAGGGAGATCTGATGATTCCTTGAGCTTTGCAGACAATTTGAAAGAAAAAGGTTAATTCTCCTTCAGGATGCAACCAAGCAGAAAATCAGCCAGTCCAAACACACGCAATTTGCACCATCTCTGCAAATTATCCTTAAATAATAAAGAAAGCACTCAGAATTTATTTCTGAAGAATTTTCAACAGTTTGATTGACCGGGATGCGCTATTTTTAAGAGCAACACTGATTAAAGTCAAAATTCTCCGAAGTGAGTGAACAAGAGGGTGTGGGTTGGACCTGTCCATGTCCTGCTTCAGAGAGCTGCAGCTCTCAGCTCTGCAGCTTGTTTTGGGTGATGCTGTGGTAAGGAATATTCTCCTTCTTCTCTGAATTCGTGCCTGCCTTTGACCTGAGCACCCTTCTCGCTGCCCTGCAATCATCTGCACCATCAATTTCAGTGAAATTGCTTCTATCTAAAGCAATTAAAATAATGCAGGAAAGATACATCACCTTGAGTCTTGTTTCAGGAAGAAATCCTGACATCCTTTCACTGCCCTGTTTTAAAAGGTACTCTGCAAGACAGCAACTGCACTGGACCACTTGGTGAAGATGGGCAGTCAACATGAGTTACCAGCTGGCAATAGGTTTACAAAGGATTGTTCAAAGGCCATGATTGCAAGCAGCAAAGTAGGTAAACAGCGGTCCAGGCTAAGAAAGTTTACTGTAATATGATTCTGAATTTAAAAAAAAAATAGCACTCAATGGCACTTTGCATTTTCAAAGCACTGTAGGAATGCAGAGAAGAATGTTGTACTGGAGCATGTCAGATATCACAGAAAGAGAAGCAAAGGTTCAGCTTTCTTTGGTATTTATAGATGTATATGTACAAACTCCACAGTTCAATCAATGAAGATGACTGCAAAGAAGGACAAGGGGTGCATCCATTAGCACCACTGAAACAATGTAAAGTGACTTCAGACATAGGAGGAAAACTCTAAGATCCAGTAAATGATTCCTTCCTCCTCTTGCCCCTTGTCCCAAGGGGAGCATGTATTTGTTGGATAAACCCATCTCTTTCTCAAAATTGTTGCTAATTTTGCCCAAGGCTACCTCAGATTCTGGTCCCAAGAGCAATGTCTGCTTCTTCCACATTAAACCACAGTTCCTACCGTGCGACCCTTGCTGCTGAACTAAGTACTTAAACATATTCTTCTGCTAAAATCAGCTGGAAATCTCATGGCCACCTCCTAATGAGGATTTCTGAGCTGTGAGTGTCATGAGGTATCTCTGTCTGGTCCAGTCTGGACCTCAGAGCGGTAAAGTCAAATAGAGGTAACAAACAATGGTAAGACATTTAAATTAGTAACAAAGCTGTATCATTTCTGTATCATTCCTTCTAATATGCCAATGAGTGATTTATAAGTGAGAGTGCCCGTCAGTAGAATTATTTTTCTCTGCAAAAAATCCCACAGCTGAAAGTCCACAGCTCAGTATTGGCCAATTTCAGGATTGCCAGCACGTGTGTCAGGATTGTGAAGAAGAAATTGGAAATTCTCTTATCTCTAAGCAAGAGAAAGAATGGAGTTAGATGGAAAAGGGAAAATTGCTCCTGGTTAAGCAAAGAATTTTTTTACTTCATTTTACTTTTTAAAAGGACTTTATAGCTAAACAATAATCCAGAGGAAAAAGGGACCAACTAATCCACAATCTTTACAATTCCAGATTTTTGTTAATTGCAGAATATTCTAAGGGGACTTTCCCAGTGTAGCATTCCAGGAGCATTCCCAATATCTTTGCCATAGTCCATCTCACATGACAAAACCATCCTTGGCCGTAGGGGCTGACAGTCTGCAGGGCCAGTGTTCTTCCTTCTGCCGGTGTTTCAGCAGAATAACTTCACTGACTTAAATGAAATTATTCTGTGTTCATACATGGTTTACTTTCCCCTTGTGTGTTCTACTTTGGAAGACTTTCAGAAATAAAAGAAGGACTCATGGTTCAGCAAACCACAAAACAGGAGAAGTTATAGTCAGGAAAATTTAGTACCCACACAATATCAGTGCATTTTTGCAAGCAGTTTTACTCCTTTCCTTGAGGGAAACAGAGAAACTACAGACAATTTCTACTTATTTACCTGACTGCAATCCATTAATAAGAGCTCTGTAACTCTCCCTTGCCTACCCGCAGTATGAGTTTCCCTAACTTGTTGCGGAGGTGCCCATGCTGATGCAGTAACACAGGAAATTCCTGCTTGGCTGTAGGTTCATTTCAGAGATAGGATATGAAAAAGGTTGTGGGTTTTAGAAAGAGCAGCTATGAAGCCACTGGGCTGCTAAAAAGACTAAGCACTACTTTTAAGCACTACAATTATTTGCAAAATTTCATACATTGCAGCCCCAGTGAAGTCAGTGCTATGGTGGGTAGCTAATAGATTTCTCTTTGCAAAATGTGGATGTTTTACCAGGTTTCTGTGTAAACCTCACACCCACACTGTCACAGCACATGTCACCTTCTGCTTTGGGTTAGAACATCAAAAAGCACATTTTAAAGACATCAGATCTTGTTTTCAGCAACTTCTAGTTGAGCTTTTCACCCATTTTCCCTCCCCTGCTGATGTTCTGTAAGATAAGGCATGAAATTTTTCCTATTGTCACAGTTTTATTACTCAGAAATTTATTTTTAAATGTTCCACTGATCACCATTTCCTGCTGAAGGAGGTAATGTTTACTTGCACCATTTGCATTCAAAACAAGCAGAGCTACAAGGGGAGAGGAATTTATTCACACACGCCATTACTTCCGCCAGATTCCATGTTAGAAATTGCTGTGATTTGTGGTACTTATACTGAAAGTAGCAAACCCCCCAAAAAATTCATAAAACCCTCATGTGTGAAAGTAGTTTCCAGGAATTTCCAGAGAAAGGTAGAGGAAAAAGGAGATCCATATTTAGGAAGAAGAGTTCCATTTTACAGTGTCTTTTTTGACTTCTGTAGATCAACTCAAAGACAATATTTACTCAGTGCCTGTCGATCAGATAAACATAGAGAATAATGGACATACAAATATTAAATGTGCACACTACAAAAAATATCCTTACATGAAAATACGACAACTGAATGCTTAAATTAACATTAGCATATTCAAATCAGGGCTTTTGTGAGTAAGCTTGCAATTTTCAGCCTCTGTTTCACAAAGAACAACAAAAGTGGATGTTTCCTTAGAGCAGAGGAAGGCTTTTCAAATAACATTAAGAAATTAAAAGGCATATTTCCTAAACAAACATACCAGCTCAGACAAATGATGGTCTTTCCTTCACCCAGAATCCTTTAATACTTATAAGTATTAATGTTGCTCTGGGAGATAAAGGAATCTAGAAGGTGCTTCATAATTTCAGCTCTACTCAGACACCCTTATTGACAGATGTTTCTAATATAGATAAGAAAGATGGAGCGGATATTAAAGTGGAGCATCTCCCCATCTCTCCTTTGTTATTCCAGCAGAGATTTACCTCGAGCGCTTTCTCCGTGCTGGGGAGCTGGTGTCAGTTATTGCAGGTGCCGCCTTGGTCTGCCCGAAAGGAAGAGGCACAGGTGTGTTCACACTCCCCAGCAGTGAGAGATCTTATGTACTGCTCATTATAATAAAAGAATGGGGCGGGGGGAGAGTCTCAGTGGAAGGGAGAACATGAGAAAAGAGAAAAGAACAGAATTATTGCTCCGTAAGTAAATAAAGGAAAAATCACTTTTTAAATTTCAAATTATGCATTTTCATTCATATACACTCATATACAGACTGATATTTGCTGTCAGATGTACAGTGCTTAGAAACAATATACTGCAGGTGAGGGTGGGATTTCTTTCTTAGTTTTTAGCAGTTTTCTACTGTGACATCACACCATTTTTTGATGGTAACAAAAGTAACAAAAGTAACAGTGTAACACACGTAAATCTGTGAGCAACAGCTTGCATTTCCTTTCAATTTTCCGTGTATTTAGCTCAAGAATCCCCAGCGACAGGGAGGGCTCAGCAGAAGCCGGGTTGGTTTGCTCTCTGCTCTGGCCATTAGATGGCAGGCGGCTGAACGGCCTTCGCTGTGCTCCGTGTCCTTCAGATCAGGAAATCAGCAGGAAAATGCTGCTGCTCTCTAAATGAGCTCACTTGCCATCCACTATGACATACACAGCATCCCAAAAGCCTTCAAAGTCCCTTTTCTTCTTTTGACTCCCAAACAGCACATCGCAGCAACCCAAACCCCACAATAAAACCACAAAACTGCCATTCCTTCCTCTATCCCTGAAAGCCAGTTGCACTCAACTTGAAGCAGAAAGCATCATCCCACCCTCCATTCCCCACCATTTGTGCACTCAGGATTAATCTCTGCAATGAAGTAATTGGTCTCATCTGAACTATGACTGATTTCCCCACGGCAAGATTTCTTAACAGTACAGAAAATGCCTGACGTTGCTCTCCTGGTAAAGAGCTGTTTAAGCAAGGGAGTACAATTCAGAGCCTCCTCTTTGGATCAGCACTGTGATATTTGCAAGGCATTTATCTACCTGTGCCAAACAGACCTTGTTTTTCATAAGCCAATGATATCATCTATGCACAACTGCTGATATCAGGAGCACATTTGTAATGCACAGAAACAGATCTGTGCAAGGAAACATATCTTACAAATGCAATCCATTCCTGTTCTTCAGACAATCCCATATGACAATCCATTTTGTGGTGTAATTGCATTGTTAATCTTCAAAGAATGCCAGACCATTAATGGAAAAATGCTCCCCTCTGCCACATCAAAACCAGGAAATTCCCAACTAGTGTAATTTGAATGAGGTGCGCGTGTTGGTGTGACTTTCTCTGTGGTGACAGAGCTGTGAACATGTGCATCAACAGAACAAGGGACCTTTGCCAATATGAGCTGTGGAAATCGACTTTCATATAGATCTTGATTACTTATATCTTCTGTCACAAATAAATGGCCCAGTCAAACCAAAAACCCCCATTCTTGCACAGCCTTTCATCCAGAGGATCTACGTGGAAGCCCTGCATCCACAGAAGCTGCTGTAAAACAAGCAGGGTCAAGTTTGTGTGGCTTTTTCTGCAGCCCAACTTCATGATGTGTTTGAATCATGTCAGTACGAGGCACAGACAAGCATAAGTTAATGGGAATCTTTATCTGTGGGATATTTTAGAGTACATATAATGCAAACACACATGCACCCGCACACACTGCATGGATTATATTCCTTTAGGACAGCACTGAAAGCAACTCCAGCTTTCAAAAATGCGGTCAGGGTAAAGTATCTACAGGAACCAATTTACAACAGAGGTAGGAGGCATTATAAAAGTCATAATGATTTACAGATCTACAAAAGTTATTATCAACAGACATCGACAGAATCTGTTAGTCATTCATGAGCTGTATCCCATCCAACAATAAACTTCCAAAAGATTTTCTTAAAAAGTCCAGGACCCTCTGCAGTCATCCTAAATTCAGAGAAAGAAATGAATGTTTATATGCTGTTACCTGAAGCATGGAGGGGCATGCTTCAAGTAACATAAAAGGCATAAAAACTGACTCTAAAACTGTACAAGGAGAAGCCCAACACAATACTTTGCAAAAGACTCTTTCTCCAGTTATGCTTCTGCATTCTGACTTCTCAGAATTCGGTTATTCAGAAAGGTGGGGGTTGGTTCACCATGCCCAGGTACAGCTCTGCAAATGCAGCCCTTCCCCATAAGGCCTCAGTATGGGTGATAAATTGTAGAGGGGCTGAGTGTGTTAAGAAGTGAGAGGTGAATAGATCCTGTATCACCCTCTCAAGAACTGGGAAAACTCGTTTCACTTTCCTGCACCCACAGCACCACCTGACTGACTGTCAGCTGGTTTGCAAGGGTCGTTCACCCATGGGCCTTGCTTGGTTACCACAGCAGCTCCACCCTTGAGCACAGCTCAAGGAACAGACACTGCTCCTGATTCCACACCACAATGGTCTGGATTTGAAGTTAACCAGCCCAGACCTCATCCCTCACTCAGCACGGAGCCGCACATCGGATGCTCTGTGCCCCCTTGCACACCCACTCAGTCGGTGAGCCGGGGATTCATTGTCTGCTGCAGAAACAATTACTTCTGCATGTTAAACTCAGGGGCTGTGCACTACATTATCTTGATCAGAAATTAATACTTTGGCAAGCTGGGATTTGAAAATGTGCCCAAGAAGCAGAGACTGCAGCTGCTGGTGCCTAGTCCTGTCTGCAGGATATTTTGGGGCCTGTCTGCAGCTCAAAGTTTCTTGCACTGTGCTCTCCAAACAGAGCACAAGGCACACCACGGCCAACCTTGGCACACACCCCTGTCAGCCTCTGGGTGCAGACTTGCATGTGCTGCCATTGTGGAATTAAATGCGGAGTTTGTTTATAAATTCTCCTGGTGGGTAATGAATAACACTACTTTATTTCATTAATGTTAGGAGATTAGGAGATTTTTTTATGGCTTGTATTCCACATGCTCTGGAAATAATTTTAACAAATACTACATCAGACTATGTGTGTTTGCTGCACAACAGATATCATCTACTTATGCAATCCTTCAATATACAGAGGGATAAATATGAATCCCACATGTGGGAAATTGTTAATATTAAAGCACACAAGAAATCTTTGTGAATATTCTCATAATATATTATTCATTACACAAAGTGCTTGAAGACTGAGAGTTCCCATGACTACGGTACAAAACCAGTTTACTCATAGTATAAACTATGAGCTCAAAAACACGTCCCAACATAAGTTACCACAGAAAATTGCAACAATGCAGGTTATTGTTCAGTGCAGAATGACTAAACATGAGCAGTACAAAATATAGAAGTGATCATCTACAGACTTCACTCTGTGCTTGGGTCTTATCTCCTTGGCACTCCCGTATCCCAGATATCCAGACCTAATTCTTGCACCACATTACCTCTACCTCACTAGACCCATAGTCCTACAATTCAACCTACCCTTGGTTCCTTGAATTGTACACCCAGATTATCTTTTAAAACCTCATTATTTAGCAGCACTAGAAATTTTAACTAAGTTAAATACACACTGCATGTGTTGCTGAACTGCACTCTCTAATGCCAGATCAGTGCTGTACTGTTCTGAAGACACTGGTAATATGAGCCACAATTAGTTTTCAAAAGCACCTACATGACCTTAAAGCCCAAGTTTTTGAATCTGTTTGAGCATTTTTCTCTGAGGTTTTGAAAACCTGACCAAATTTTGAACTTGAAATTTTTTGGGCAAAACCATTCACGGTTTAATTCTGCACCTTCAGTTTAGTCCAGCTGAATGTGTTAAAACTCTTCTACATCATCATCACACGTGTGTTTGTGTTACCTCTCCTGTTACAAAGCTTTGTACATACAGCCCTTTTCCAGTGGCACAAATGATCTCAGCAGGATATCCATGTAAAATTATCGTCACATAGTCACTCTCGGCCCAGGAGAACACACTCTGGCCTGTCACTGGAAGTAATTGCTCTAAATTATCTTTGAATGATTTTACACATTCAGTGAAAAAATGCAAAGACCTCATGATGGATAAATTCAGTTAAAATCTTTTAAAAGCCATTATTCTTAGTTCTAGACTACAAATTACTGATTTAACAATGATTTAATGATTGAGTGGAGGAATTCTTATAACTCCACAAAGAAATATACACACTCCAACGTTGGCCATATTTTTATCCATGTATCTGAATTATTAAATCTGCAATCACTGTTCTAAGGTAAACGTTCACGACTTCTCTTTCTACACCATCCAGATCAGATATATTTCCCTTCCTATGTTTATGGTTTCCTCAACTATTGGCTGGGTTGTCCATTTCTACCCTTTTAACTTGACTGATCACTCTCATTATTACATTCATTTTCTTCTTGCTACAGCACTTCGGTGCATTCAGTTCAGATTTTCCTTTCTGGCTTTTTTAGAGCATTTGGCTCTGGCTATTTCCAGGTTTAGCCACACAGCAGAGTGTGAGAAAAGGGAAAATGAAGACAAAAAACCTCCACACAGGAATACACTGTAAGTATAGAACAGGTAATTGTCAGTACATCAGCTAAATCCTTTTCAACAAACTCCTTTATTACAGACTTCAAAAATAAAGCCATTAATATCCATTAAGAGTATAACTCCAGCCCACAGCTCATTCCAGCAGGAAAAGCCACTGCCACTGACCATGGTTATCTCCTGAAATAATGTCCAGCCTTCTGACCCTGCAGAAGGTTCCCCTGGAAGTGTAACCATCCATGTGGTTACAGAGGCTGCATGCAGGACATCACTAAGCAAAGCCAGGTGTGAGGAGGGTGGCTGACCACACTTCCAAAAACTGTGGACAGACACTGGGCTTCAAATGTGACTGCTGTGACTCCCTCCTCGCCCACAGATGTCCAAGACACCAAGGGCAAGTCGGTGGTTTGCTGACATCTACTTATTAAACTCAGAGAATATTTAGTCTCTGACTTCATTAGGAGCTGCCTCAAGCCTTAATGGCTTGAAAACAAGGCTTTTAAGCATGTGCTTTTTCCTTAAATTAAAATTTAAAAAGCATCTGAGACATCCAAGAAATTTTATTTTGAACTTCTTTTAAAAATGAAAAGGAAGTTAGAGGAATATTAATTAGCATTAGAGATGAGGACTTGCAAGGCAATAGCAGCTTGGTATGGCTCGAAACTGCTTTATAAGCCCATGAGAAATGAGGTTTCTGACACAAATAGCAGAGAGGTTAAACTTACTGCTCCTTTGCAGCAAACAAAGAAGGACATAAACAATGTATTTTGCTTGGTTAATTGATATTATTCTGATAACCGTTTCCATGACCACCAGCTGTACCCTTCTGCCTGACTTCTGCATATTCCAGCCTTTAAGGTACTAAAATCATCTCACGTCTGAGCAAGTAGAACCCACCCAAAATTCTCTTTATAAATTGTTACATCTTTAAAAAAGACTATGCAAGTTTGTTGTTGTACTAGTCCTTATGCCTTTGGATCATCTCAATGACTAATAGCACCCATTATGACTTTTAAACTTGACAGATGTCAGCTTAGCATCATATTTAGAAGATAATCATGTGTAACTTATGCTGTAACTAAGTAAATTGCAGTAAACAAGCAGCAAAAGTCACTGTCAGTAAACAGAGCAGACGACAATTCTGAGACAAGGTCTATGGTTTCCAAACTAACTGCTTTTCATTTTAATCTTTCATAAGTAGCACAGAATAGACCTTTGTTAGTGTGTCTCATGCTTACTGTTATGGATCATTAATTATAGTTCTAAGAAAAATATATAATTTTGAATAGAATTGGCTAAATAATTCATTGCAGTTACACTTGTCTGCAAGTGTCACTGGCAAGTAGATCATGATCATCTTAGCAGTATTCATTATTTGAAATTATTTCCCAAATACTTCCTACAGATAGTTCTTGATCTGTAGTTGTTTGGGAACTGCTAGTTGCAAATATTTAAAATTTATAAGCTGGGCAGTAACAGTTTGATATCTGGTCAGGAATGCACATCTAATTCTTTGCTTGTGTATGCAATTACCACACTTGCAAAATCACAGACACTGTCACGTGAGCACGGATCTGAATGAATCAGGGTAAGTGCCATGAACCTTCAGCTCTGACCAGGAAATGTGTCCATCAGGCTCAAGCCACGTGGTTCCCTCTCGTGTCAGGACTCTTCTGCTCCCCATGGATATGCAAAAAGAGCACCTTCCTGCCTGCAAAAGCATCACAGAGAAGAGACAGATGGCCAGGACAATACAGAAGCAGCACCACAATCCTCTGCATCCAGGGACAATTGGTTTGGGAAACTCATTTTCAGAGATCAGAAAAGAAGGTGAATTGAAACGACGGAATCCCGTCTCCTCAAGCATGAGGCAGAAAATGAAGTGACTGAAATAGAGACAAACTGTCAGCTGAAATGCCAGTACAAAATCCCTGGGAAAGAGATTTAGCCAGCTTGGCAAAAACAGGTGTGTTCCAGATGTGGATCTTTCAAAAACTCTTTGCTTATGCAGACAACATCCAAATATTGCAAGAGTTTTAAGCATCTGATGAGCCAAAATTTCATCACAGATGCTCCTCTACAAACCCATCTTCCACCACTGTTCTGAATTTACTACAGCACAAAGGAGATGAGAATGCTTCTGAATAGAGAGAGAACTTCTGTTTCTTGATGATCTGTAGGAAACCAGAATTCCTTAGAGGTGTGTCTCAGAATTACTACAATTAAAACAGAGGTCAATCTTTAACATGCATTTGAATGCAAACCATACATTCTGCTCAAGTTCAGTACAAGGCCTTTTCCCACTGCAGCATTAGGAAGAAAGGTCCCTGTTACTCTAATTCCCTGAAGCCAAGGTCTCAGAGGTCTAATTTGAGCCATAAGTGCAGCACCAAACAAGTATCATGTAGGAACAATTTCCTAATGTCCACTATTTCTCTTGCCCAAAAAGAAGATGGAACAGAAAGTGGTAACAGGACCAAAAGGACTCTGGAAAGGAAGGAGTGAAAGAAATAGAATCCCAAGGCAAAGAAGAGGTCAAATTATCTTGACACAGCTCTGAATGTAGATGATTGTATCACATATAGGCCATGGACTTCAGTGGGATTGAGGTATTGGCCAGATAACTGGTGTCACTGATGTCTTCTACTGGATGGAGCAGCTAACTTCTTGAAGTGAGCCACAAACAATTCTGGTGTTGTTGGGGTTGAAAGAAGCATCCACAGTACATCCAGTCAGGAATTTACACCTTTTCTAACAGAAGATCCAAACCACCATTTTACATCTATTAACAAGACCTTAGATTAAATTTAGGATGAGCCCCACTAGGAAAGAAACTGATCTGTACAGATATTTTCTTGATGTTTTATTAGGTACAGGATACTAAATGGGCTGCCATCCATGTAACTGCTCAGGCACCATTTGCCAGATGTTGTTTGTGTGTCCACAGCAATGTAGTCATATTAAAATGAATGAAACTGTTTATTTTTGGTGGCTGCTCAGCGATAGCAGAGCCTCCTCTGAGCATCCTGGCCTGGTGCAGGCTTCCAGCAAGACACAGTTCAGAGACATTAACTGCAGATTTCACTTCTTCATTGACCTACAGTACAAGTCAATTACTGGCTTAATATTGCTCAGACATTCATTAAAGCTTGAAGTAGGCAGAATTTCATCTGTTTGATTCTTGCTGCTTGAGAGTCCAGGGAGAATATTTGCAGTTGGTGGGTTGTGACCACCTACTTTTGGAGGAAAACCACAGATCTTTTCCACAGTAAACAGTGTGCTGTCCTGATAAGAATTTGTACTGGTTCAAAAAACAGAGATATTCTCCCAAGAGAGTCACTCAGTGGCCAGGTTTTATTGTGTTCTTAGGGAGGTGCTACTTCTGTTACCACCTGCCTCATTTTAAGTATTACATTTTGACACTCCTGGGCTCTGTAGTGTCCCTTTCTGCTGTCTACCCCATTAACTGATGGTCTATTAACTCCAATTAGGTAAGAAAACTCTGTTTGGTGGCAAGGTAATACTATTCAATAATTATGTTTCCTTTTTATAAATAAAATAGGAAACATTTCATTCTTTCATATTAATAAACTGTTACATGTTTAAACAGATTTTGTTCTGTACATCCATGGTCACTGTGGTCTGTATTTCTGTAGCACATTAGAGAGATGCCCCAACACTCCTGATGCGATACATGGCTGCAGATTCAAATTTATCAGAAGCTTAAGAGAGTTCTCATCAGGGATTAGCCCAGACGCCATCTGCAACAATTATAAATCATCTCGATAGGAAAAGCCTGGAAAGTGCATTTAGGAGTATGCAAAGAAAATCAGACTGGGCCAAATGCATCCCGTCTGCTCCTGAGAAGCAACTCTCATCTCCATATCCACTGTGACTACTCAGCTCCTTCAGCTCTGCCAACCTGGACCTGCTGCTGCTCTCTCTTTGCCAGACAGGCATTAAGTATTGATTTTTAGAGTACATCTTAAGAAATGTATGTGCTGTTCCGTGTCCAGCCACTGTGACTGCACACAACTAATTAACTGCATAACAGACCTGATGTGTATCTGCTGTGGTTTGTAGGCACCAGTGGCACCATCCAGAGTTTGTGCATGCTGACCCCCCCTTCAGCCCACAACTCTGGCACAAAAGGGACCTCCTGCTTTTGGTCCCTTGCAGAGAAAGAACAGAAAGAGAAGGAAAAGGGTGCAAACTCTCCTGAGAACATACGGGAAAGAAAGAGAAAGATCTTCTAGTGAACTCAACAGAGCTATGATGATTTACATCCTCTGCAGATCAGGTCCTTAATCTACAAAAGCAGACTGCCAAAGGGGGGCTGGGGCAGCTGGAGCAGATACAGCTGTGTAACACCCACTCTGCACCAGTCTGGCCTCAAGCATCATTTGCAAAAGCAGCAGCAGCAACTCCCGTTCTCACCCCAATATTGATCATGGCAGCTGCTGATGGACGAAGCAGAACACAAGTTAATTATCAGATTCCAGGTTAAGTTTGCCTGACTGGCAGTTAGAGGAAACCTTATCTTGATGTGTAAACTCAAATAATATGCTAAGGAAGAGAGATGAGGAAAGGCAAACATGGAGTGCAAAGATCGCAGCCGGGGGTTTGTCTCCTTTCACAAGCAGCCCCCAGTCTGCAACCTGCTCCCTGCACACAGCTTCAAATCCACGGTTAAAACCAGCATATGGAAAAGATACTATAAAAAACAACTGTTCTGATGATGTATAGGTCTCTGGCTAACTGATATTGAGCACAGAGGGTCTTATCTTGAAGTGATTTGTTCATGGCATTATCTTTACAGAACAGTGAAAAGTATGAAATACCTGTCATGATAGCACACAAATATCCCAGACTGTCCTCCCTATAATGGATGACTGAAAACAAGTAACAGTGGGTAAGAAAAATGAATGGCTCAAGAAAAAATTAATAAGGCACTTTCAAGAGCTGAGGAAATGACTGTGGATCCTTTCAGCTATGCAAACCCCACCTAAAGGCTGGTGTCTCCCATATGTTTAGCTATAGATTGAGGTTATTGCTCCATGAGCACTAATGACTTCATAGATGAGAATACAAAGGATCCCTTGTACCAGAGAAAAGACCTGGCAGCCCAGCCCAGCAGGGAAATAATGCTCTCTAACCATTCTTATGCCTTTCCCTGATAAGGCCATTTGCCTCTAAAATTTAGCATGTTTTTTTCCTTTCTCAATTAAATTCCAATACTGTCCCATCCAACATGGTAGGGTTTAATAACTTTAATACTTAGGGAAAGTGAGACACAAATCCCAATTTCCACAGGCAAAGGAGGTACCCAAACACAGACTCCAGCAGCTAGACTATGGCTCAGTCACTAGGCTACCATAAGAGAAGAGGGTTTGTGTTGGGATGCCTGTTCCCCCTTGCCAAGTTTTAAACAATACAGCATTTCTCGGTGTATCTTGAGACAAAGCTGATCAAATCAGAGTGATACATGGTCACTGAGAAAGTCATTCAGATCAGGCCCCAACACAACATGGATGGAGAGCACCCTGTGGCAGGTCAGGATAAGATGTTCAGTGTCAGCAACACATTTTGATGTCTTGGATCACCCAAGACTTTGGGTGGCATGTAAGAAGCATTTCTGTGTCTTGCAGAGAACTGTATGCAGAAAAAGGAGCTAGCTTGAGAGCTAAGAGAGTTAATTCCAGAGTTAGAGAGTTAATTCCAGCAGAGCAGGTGACCACCCAGGATGACAATTTTAGCCTGAACCATTCCTGACTGGCAGACCTGGCAGTGGGACCAGCTCATTAATTCATCCTTTTCTTCAGCACTTCAAAGCAGAAGTAGAGTGTATTTGCATACACCTGCCATCCCAAGCCAAACCCTGCACCTTCTTCTGTTACTCCAACTGCAGTGAAACCCTCCTGGGCCATATGGCACCCACCACAGAGCAATCCTATCCGGGCTGCCTGGAAGGGGATTGTAACAAAAACCTGTCCTCTGCCAGCCCGCAGCACAAAGGGCTCCTCCGACGGCTGCCTGAGCCCACGGCCCTGCTCCCACCAATAATCCTCTCCTCCATAATTCAATAAGCTTCACAGCAGCGAGGTCTCCCTCCCCCACGCCACGATTCCCTTTCCCATTCCCCAGACAGGCTGTGACAGCCGCAAAGAAGAAATACTCCCCGGTGCATTGTTAAAGGCCTAACTCCCCAAGCCAAAGACAGGCTCAGTTAACATTAAAGCCTCTTCCCTTGTGAGCAACCTGAGCTGAGATTAAGGAATGAGCCCACACTGTCAACCTTAACCCTGATATGAGGCTGGTAACTAGGGCAACAGCATCTCACAAATAAACCCTGCCATGCTATTTTGTCTTCTGACACTGCAACACAAAATACGATAGGTAAGTGGATGGGTAAATAAAAACTGAACATCACCCACTCTTCTGGCTCATATTTTAGTCTTGGAGTTTACTAAGAGCTAGGAATGGTTATTTATTAATGCTGATATTAATGCCAAAACATCATCTTGTTCACTCTCTGTGCGTGGTGCACAGCAGATGATAGTGTGTTCTCCCTTCTCTCTTGGACTCCAGCATAATTATTTACAGAAGGTAGCACAAAATGATCTTCTCAATATTAGACTCAAGCTGCTTGTCTGGTTTAGCTTGATCTTTATTTATAGACACTGAGTCTGGGAGCTTTTTGTATGCAGAGCAGGACATAGTGACCTACTCTGGTTCACTTATATAATAGTTTCAAAGCAGACTTAGTGTAAATTGACCCTAATCTGATCTTGAATTGTAACACATTATAATTCCAAAAATAAATCAGCATTTATCTCACTCTATGCAACTCATTTATTTCAGAATTGGAAATAACCAAAGGCTGATAAATC
Source organism: Aleadryas rufinucha (assembly GCA_013397815.1). Taxonomy (NCBI): domain Eukaryota; kingdom Metazoa; phylum Chordata; class Aves; order Passeriformes; genus Aleadryas; species Aleadryas rufinucha. The sequence continues at coordinate 766,020 of VZTH01018022.1, forward strand.
TAAGTGTTATTTATTAATACCTTCAACTTTTTTTTTTAAGTCCCTCATTAACTCTGACCATTACAACAACCAAGATGTTATTATACCACATAGCTGGGGAGAGCTCTGTAATACACTTGGCTTGGCTTTAGAGTCTGTTTCCAAATGCAAATACTATATTCACAGAAAGCAAACTTAAAGACAAAATTTTCATGTGGTTTTTGAAAGCTTATCCTTGAAATTCACCCAGGCAAATTTGCAAGGAGACAGGAACCTTGGCACACCTTCAAGCACTCAAGTACAATTCTTTCCCCATCAGTATTTGTGCAAATTTACAACCCCATCTCCACAAGCACTTGAGTGTGCAAGAGCTTTCCATGGGCATCTTGATTTTACATTTCAATTGTACACATGGAAGACAACACAAAACATGGACCTGAAGCTGAATCAGTATTTGAAGACATTTTTACAATATTTGCTTAACATGCTGAAGAATGGCAGCTGTATGAAAACACAGAGACACACTTAGAGTGGTTTCTAACAACTTTGAGCAATGATTTCCTGCCAAAAAACTGATATAAAAGAGTCTTAGTAACAATGGAAAGCAGGTCCATCACTTTCTTCCTTTATATCAGCATTAACTAATTAATCAGCTGAACTGATTATGCATGCTATTCAGATTTGGCCTTTGTAAAATGCCATAGCTTGGGTTCAAAGTGATTTCTCACATGGTAATAGTTCTATTAATTTACAGTAATTATTTGCATGGTAAAAAAGGCTCCAGTGCTGCAGACTGGTGTGAGCAGCTCGCTCTTGGCTGGCAGTTGCTGGCTGAAGCCCTGCCCAGATCAGATTGTGCAGAGGGTAAATCATTGACATTCATCTTTCCTATCAGGGAGCAGCACACAGATGGGTTTGGCAGTGAGTGTGCACACTTCCCAGTGCAGCTATTAAGGTCCATACTGATAGCCCTTGCATAATGCAGGTTATAAAGCATTTATGGGTGATCAGAAGCCACCTTCTGAGATACTTGTCCATTCCTCTATATATCAAAACATCCATTCTCTATTTGTTGAGCAAAGTAGAGCCTCCTGCTTACTTACAGTACTTAGAGTATTTCACATTGATGTACACGGAGAGGGCAACACTTTTTCCTTTTGCTGCTATTGTTCCTGAAAAAGTAATTGTTTATCTTAAACTAAGTTTGTCCAATACCTTTTGCAAATGAGGATTTGTGTATTTTTTATTTATGCATCAGGTAGTTGATTCTTGTAAAAAATTCTTTATTCAGGCTCTCAGAACAGGGACTCAGTGCTCATTTTCTGTGCAGATCTGTATGAACTAATAACAAAATCCTGTACCATTTGGAAGGGTATTCTCCTTCAGACTTCCTGGCAGCTTAGTTCTGAGCAAAAATACCTCTCTGGACACTGACAGTATGTTATCACATGGAGATACAGCATCTGATCCCGCTGAGTTACTCACAGAGAGCTCCAAAACAAAATTCCTGACAGGCCTTCCAAATCATACCCTAACTTGCATTTTTTCTCATACAGATTTAGGATAGAGTTTGTCTGCTTAAATAAGGTTTCAATGACAACTTTTGGGGGAAAAAAAGGTCTTGCTTTTGCCATGCTGTCGCTGTTGAGCGCTAGCCGAGTGCAAGAACCAGACTGGATCGGGTGAGGCGGAATTCTGATTTTATTATTTAATTCCAGAACTTATATAGACTTTTAAAAGTTTCTCCGGATTGGGTCAATTCAAAACCTCCCCCTAGGCCCATAGGCCAGGTAGAACTGCCCATCTTTCCAGAGACAGTTTCAATAACATCCAAACCTTATCTTTATTTATAGAACACAGGGAGAAGAAGAGAAAAATTCCCATGGGAAAGAATCTGTGCTACCACACCATGCTGGTTTTCACCACTCCCTTTGAGTGCCCCTCTCTTTCCCAGGGCAGGTGGAGGAAGAGATCTCAGTGAGGGCAGGCTGTAGGTAAGAGGATGATGGCTCCTCCCAAGGGAGGTCTCAGCCATGCTGCAGGCACCAGCTGTGTCTCTGCAGCTGCTCCCCTTCCTCTAATACGACCTTAAAGCCATGTCCCAAATCCCACTCCGTGCTCCAGGCACAGGATATGGGATATTTAACACCCTTTATCTCCTATTTCTGCCTTCCCATGCCACACAAAGGCTCTGGCATCGTGATGATGGTCTTACCTTCACATCTGAAACAGGATGGAGAAACTCAGGGTGAGGGTAAATTCTTGTTGCATTCCTGTTTCTACATGTACAGTCCAGGAGAAAAATAATAGAAGGGAGGCTCCAGGCCAAAACTTGAAAACAAAATTAAAGTCTTATTCCAGCGCTTGCAGTTTCCATTAATGTGTTTTAATAGGCACCAGAATTTCATTTTTCCTTCAGAAATAATCCTTCTGAAGACACTCATGTTTGCAAGTAGGCAATATTTTTGGCACAATAAATGTGCTGTGAGGAACAACTTGATTGTCTGCTGCTTTATCTGGGAGAGAATAAGGGGCAGTAGGAATGGCTTGCTCTAACTCCAGAAAAGATTGGATTACCTACATTTGGCATAATGGAAATAAAAGTGAAAATGGTGCATATTTCTTTTGAGATATTAAAAATTAAGTCTTCCTTTCACTGAAGTGCCTTTACTCTGAATAAATATTATTGTTCTTTACTCATAATACTGAATACCTAATTGAATGTGCACTAATGAGATTAAAATAGTTCAACCTGATATTGATTTTCCTTGTTATTTATTATCACCATCTAGCATTTTTAATTAAGAATTGAAGAAATTGTAAGAGAAAATATAATTAATCCTAAAATATACTGCAAAGAGATTTTTCAAATTACCCAAGAAGAATACAAAGACAAATCAAATGCCAAAGGGAAAAAAACACATAAATCCTCAATAATACTTGTATCTGGACAACACCTTTGTTTCCAGAATGGTTATGGAGCAATTGTTACTCAAAGGCAGGTGGTGAGGACATGGCAAAACTCTCAGAAGTAAGGAAGAGCCATTTAGTATTGCAGGATTTACCAAGAAAACACAGAAATCAGACAACCAGAAAGCCACACAAACAAATGGTAGTAGACTTCAAATCCCACCAAAATAAATTAGGTGATCACAAGCTACAGAACTGTACAGATGCAGCAATAAAGTTTTCCAGAGGCACAGTTACTGAAGGTGTCTGGAATAGCACCTTTCAAAGGTCAGGTTTTAAGGCTGTCTAAAACTGGACCTCTACTGAGTGCTCACAACTCTATCTGAAATAAATTTTCTGATACAGTTTATTGGGAGTTCCTACACTGACTCTCCAGCTCCATAATAAAGCCAAGGCTCTGAGATTACCAACATGCCAAGAACATCTGCACCAACTCAAATCGTCTGATATTATAACTCTCACATACTGTGGTCTCCCAAAGAAACATTCTTGACTTAAAATACTCTTTCCAAAACCAAAATTCAGGAGGCAAAAGCTCTCTCTTCTCTCTTTTCAGACTATAAGGCTCAAAGGCATGGCTTACCCACTAGACATCTGAAGTCAAGGAATCAGCACTTCTGAGGACACCAGATGGGCCTTAATACACCAGGCATTTCAAAACTTTTCTCTAATGACACCACCTGGGTGGTTTCTCTGTAGCAGCCCACATATCATCAGCAATTCAGTGACATAAACACTTTGCATATATTATTTTCTCTAGTCTTGCTAACAATGTCTGGATGATAAATATATTTGGGACATAGTCTACATCCCATCTCATAGATTTGCATGCCATTCAGGAAAAGTGCACCAGGAGCTTCTGCTTGATTAGATCCCAGGGTACAGCTACAACTCAAACATTAAAGAAATACATCTGAAATCAGTAAGACGACATTGGATCTACCCCCCATAGTCTCGGAGTTTTCACACACTGTGCCTACACGTGCCTTCCCAAAATACAGTTACATCAGTCATTAAAGCAATAAAACCACAAGAGAAAAAGAATCCACAAGAGAGCTGAACTAGGTAGTGAAACAACCTCCACTGCCAAGGGAAATCTATTTTAACTATAAACACACTCCTGACCTCCCAGGTTTACAATTCTTGAGGGGCTTCACAGCCTGGCCGTGCCAGTCAGCAGAGCCTGCCCCATGCGCAGGTAAATCTGCTTACAGGCTGCAGGTGTGTCAGACAGAAGCTGGGCCTTCCTCACCCACCTCGTGCTGCAGGAGGGCAGGGGCCAGTTCTTGGAGCAACAGGGCCCCCCTGGGCAGAGCTGCTCCCCAGCAGTGGCCAGTGACCTGCCTGGCCATCTGCAGCGTGGTCCCATGGTGTGTGGGGCGAGGGATGCCTCTCCAGCCGGTGTTCTCATCACCTCTCCTCAAGCAGCAGGAATTCTGATCAAGACCAGCCTCCCAACCAGTTCCCCTGTTGTTACCTTTGAGGGAACAAGATTAAATTAGCTACACTTGAGAAGTCTTCCTCCATTCTGCCAGTGTAGCTCTACTATTCACTACTTTCTCCTTTCCAGCATATCGGTTTTATAAAGGATTCATCTTCCTCTATACCTACCCAATAACAATAGTATTTATATTGCAGGTGCTCACTTCCTACCTCAATTACCTAAACGGCACTTGAAAATCAGGAGAGGCAGAGAAAGAAATATAAAGTAACCAACTACTTTTCTATAAAGTTGTACAGCACATAAAAGGATGCCAAGATGTTGACTGACAATAAATGATCCTTTATTTTGTATTTTTAGTTCATCTTCCCACTGATGATCTCAAATTGGTTGATGAAGCAAGTAACAGAAACATGATTTGAAGCAAGATTATCATTTTACAATTCTCTAAAGGAAATTTACTTTTCAGTACTGGTAGCTATCACAATTTATAAATAGTACAGGGAGACAGGAAAAATTCCTTTCCTTGATAGAAGGCTCACTGGGAAGGCACCTTCAACTCATAATTTTCACCTGAAAATTACTATCTAATGGCTATCTTGATAATAAAGGACTCAAAGAAGTCTCTAAAAATTTCCCATTCCCAGGCCAGTTACCTGTGCCAAGACTATTCAGGAAGCCCTGAGTCTGGTGCTGCACAGCCCATGCCCTAGCTTATAGATTGTATATTAATGCAGCAAGTCCATGGAAATGATTCTTCCCACTTTTCCAAGAAAACAAGAATCCCAAGTTTCATTCACCTTCATTAGGAGTTTCTCTCTTAATCACCCAGAATTTTCTAACCAAGGCACATTGGCTTTCAAAGCACACCCATGTTTGAGTGACAAGAAACCTCTCCCCACAGTCCAGATCAGAAATGCCGAATGGATGCCCTGAAGACCCAACAAGTAGGACCCTGGGCAGCCTCCCGTCCACACAGCTCCAGTGAGTGCTGAAAGCCAAGCTGAGGAGCAGTAACACATTTGCAAACAGCTATGCTTCCCTCCAGTCTGCCTTTGGCATGTGTTTTTCCCCTGCAGGGCTTCATGTGGGAACCAATTCAGTTCCCCTGAGTAGATTTCAAATGTCATTTTCAGGAGAGAAAAATAATTTGTGTTGTACATTTTCTCAAGCTTCATAAGCATTATTAGCTCAGTATAACATCAGTCATCTCCTTGCAGTCCAGCAGTGCCATAATCTCTGCTTTACTATGCAAACTCTATCACTCATGCTTAGACTTTAACTAACTCTTTTCTCAATGCACTCAACCTGTTAGAAATCTTGCTTGACAGCTCTTTGATATCTACACAGTATATTTTCAAGCCCTCAGCAACAAAACTGAAGCATATACAATCTCTCATGATGTTGAACCTTATGCAATTGAAGGATTGAGTTTAGACTTCAATTATTTACGAACTATTAGTTTCCTGAACTAATCAAATAATTTCACCTATACAGTAGAATAGCTTTTACCATGGAAGACAGTGCAATACTTTACAATCCTGCTTGACAATCTGCTGCCATAGGCAGGGACAAATTGTTGTGCACATGCCATTCAGATTTAAAATTGATAATGGACATTCTGAAAATAAACATTAATCTTCCAGACATGTTACACCACACAGAAAACAAGCAGTGACAAAAATATTTAGACACAAGAAATTTCTGGCTGTTTCCAAACCAGTCTAAAGCAAACACAATAAAGGGCCATTATTCTAAGAGAATGGTTTCTGCATGGGGAGCTGTTCTAGCTGTTGTTGAAATGAACTATTGTGTAGTGCTTAGCGTAATCCCCTAAGAAAATTTACACATATATTTACTTGGAGGACAATGTAACTTGTCTCAGAAGTACAGTACTGCCATGTACACAAATCACAAATCACCCACAAAGAATCACAAACCAAACCCCTCAGAATCGTGAGATGAACTCAGAAATGTTGTGTGTGTCTCTCTCTGGCTTTGTCCTCACTCTGCTCTTGCCATTCACACCGGTTGGGTATCACACAGGAATTTCTATTTCCTCATCTTCAGGTGGACTTGGATCTCATGCTCACCTGGTTGGGTTGCTGTGTGCCTTAAGATCTCCACTTTCCTCTCCTTCACCTTGACTACAAATCACAGGCTACATTTAGATTCCCAACTCACACTCAGCTTCTCCAGATATTAAACATGATTTGGTTACAGCACCTGGACATAACCCTCGGGAATAATTGATGATATCTTGGTCTTCTTCAATCAATAATAAGTTTTTGATATTAATTAGTGTATTACCAAAAAGATATGGCTGGTCTAGTTTTATTATGTGGTTCTACATGTTTTTTGTATAAACATTGGTGATATTTAAAAGCTTTTTTTATCCAGCTATAGACTTGTTTTCTGAAATGAAAGCTAAGATTTTAAGTAAAGGATGAGCTTCCACAAATATTCATCACTCATGATAAAAGAGTGAAGGCTGGTAGTGCTGTAAAGCTAAACACAGAAGAATCTAGAGTAATTCTAACAACACACAAAAATAGTTTTCAGATTAAGCCATCGATTTTTTTATTTATTCTTGACTCTGGGTTTTTCAAGGTTCCTTATCTATTAGTTCACAGAAGTGTTACCCTGAACACTTACAATTCACAGTTTCACCAGTCTCTGGCAAGAATTTTTCTTTTTTAGTTGTAAGATATTTATGCGCCCAGTTTATCCTGATAAAAAGTATTTTCATAGACTGATAAACTCAAATATTTGCCTTGATGAAGCACCAACTACTTCTTACAGCATGACTAAGTATGGGTAATTATGCCCTCACTTTCAAATATGTGCAGGGAGCTTTGCACAAGCCTCTATATTTTCTTTATGGAGCATTTTATAGTGAATAAAAAAACATATTCACAAGATTAGATTTAAAAAACACTGCATTTGTTGAAAAGAGTCCATCAGGATGATTGGATTCTGGAAGCTACTGCACATTTCATCCACAAAACTCCTGTCTCCTGACATATCTTATCATATCTGCTCAATCTGAGTCTGACCTGCACAGGCCTAAGCATCCATATGCTCAGGTCCTCATCCCATGTGTGCTTAGATGCCTTCCTAAGGGCAGAGTAGGATAAAAGATCTCTGTGAGTCAAGCTCTTGTTGATTCAGGAATGGCAGTTTAAAAGAACAGTGTTTCTAGGTCTCTGCCTCATCCTCCTGCCAGAGGTTAATGTCAGCCTAATGGGATGTAGTCATGCTTGAGCTGGCACAGTTTATTGCTCAGGGGGGAATTTGAACCACCACGGGTGACACGTGGATACCTGGAGAGGTGGGGGTGGGACAGTGGGAGTGACAGGCTTTGAAACCACTGCACTTAATCCACCAGAGCTTTAAACTGCTTCTCTACCCACCTCTGAATTTGGCCATGCAACTCCAGCTCATGCTGGCAAATCCAGTAAATTTAATTTGGCAATGTAACATTGCACTGGCATTTTACTTGTATGTAATCTAATTACATTTCAAAGTACCACATTTTTCTTTACTTCCAGGATTTTTTAGCTGAGTTATTGTTTTATATTATTAAACTTCAACCAAATCCAAATGTCATTCCCTAGAACCCCTGTACTCAGCATACAGGAGAAGTTCTTTAGATTTATTTAAGCTCAGAATTATTGGGCAGGAATAAGTTATTCCATTAAGAAAAAATACATCTTGGGAAAGTGAACTTCTAAAAATGAGACGCAAAGCCTAAATGCAAGGATTTGGGTTACATGTTGGCATTCTGCTTCATAGTAAGAATCTATTTATACACCCTCTGCTACGTTCACCAGGGGAATTGGAAACACATTTGCAAATTAAAGTCTGAGTCAGAACAGTCTCTTGCTCGAGTGAAAAACAAAAACAACAACAGTGACACAGAGCCAGAGTAAAATATCTTAATTCATGTCTACCAGGAACATGTTTTTCCTCTAGCTTATACCTCTAGAATTTACCACATCAAGCTTCTGCTTATGGATGACTCATTTTAGATGCAGACATTGGTTATCCTCATATATCTGGTGTCACACATGGCAGGTCACCTCTTCCGACTGCTGCTGCCCTCCTGCTCCATGGAACCCAGCCCTGCTGCAGTCCCCTGCTACAGCTGCCATCCTGGTCAGTGCCAGAGATCACGGAGTCATGGAATACCTCAAATTGGAAGGGACCTGTACGGACCAAGATTGAGACCTTCAGTGCCAAAACCACACATTTCCATAAGCATCAACTTGAGGTCTGCAGGAAATGCAGCTCCTCAGAGCATAAAATCAGTGGAGAGTTTGCTGCCGTAGGAATGCAGCCAGGCTGGATTCACATTAAGCAAATCTACCCTGTCCTAATCATGTGTAGAGACCAGAACACCCTCCTGAGAGGTCTCTGTCATCTGGTGGCAGCCAAGGACAACCTGCTCTGCCACCAGACCAGAGGACCTTCCCAAGAGCCAGCTCCTTCTGCTCTTCCAGTCATGCTCAGGTAGGTGGATACAAACAGCCGCCTGTGGGCAACACCAGCACAGCTCCCACACATAACTTGTATGTCACTTGAAATAGTGACCAAGTTTTATCATTGCTGGGTGATAAATCCCCCTCACTACAGGATGTGGGGGTGATGCTGTCTGAGATCACCTCATTCCCTTCTTCTTGCTGTGCTTTCCTTGTCCATGTTACCATGTAGAATTATTAAGGCTGGAAAAGACCTCCAAGATCAAATGAAGGTTGTCCTACTGAAAATATGGGCCTGTGTGTGCAACAGGGAAGGAATCCTAGATATTTTATTGTCATAGGATGTTATATTAAGTCTCAGAATACAAATCTATATGAAAAATGATTTCTCACTTTAAAAGATACACAGAAATATTTTCCCTAAAGTGCTACTAATTGCCTTTAAACTACAGCTGATCCCTGTCAACAAGAGGTGTGTGTGTTTGTGGGTGCAGCAGGGTTGGCAGTGTTAGGAACAGATAAGCCGTGTTTTATCCAGGAGGACCATGCAAGACAGCAGCACAGGCGTAAGCATGGATGGACCATGTTATGTTCCCAGCTTTCACAACAAACTCAAAATGAGCTTCAGACAGACACAACCTTTTTTATGTCCTCACACATAAATCCACTGACTGTACTGAATATGTAGGACTGACAGGCAGCATGTGGCAGTCAGGGCCTGCAGGTCAGAGCCGGGCTCAGGCTGGGTTTGGAATCAAGTGCAGACACACAGGGAGACCCATCTCTGCCCAAACCCAGAGAAGACCAAAAAAAAAAAGCATTTGTCTCAGCCAAGGTTTTAAACAGGAATGATCACATTTTGAGCCAAGAAACCCAAAACTACAGAGCTGAAGGGTAAGTAGAAAGCATGCTGGGAAGCCAAGGGAAGGGCTGGGAAGCCAAGGGAAGGGCTGGGAAGCTCAGGTGCAGGTACAGCAAGAAGGATTTGCAGGAGGGATCAAATACAGGCAGCAAAGCCCAGGCAGGCTGGTAAGAGGAGGAGTCAGAAGCAAAACAGAGACTTCCAGCTGCAGCCAAGGGACACATTGAACTGCCAAGAACAACTGGAGGTATTTCCAATCTGACTGAGGGGTGGGGGAAATCACCAAGAGCCCCACAAGCTGCTGCTCAGCTGGGCAGGCTGGCTGGGCTCTGTGCCCCCAGAGCCCTGCTGATGCCCACAGCACAGCCTGGCTGTCCTGCCCCTGGCAGAGCTGCTCTGGGACTGCACAGATGGGCTGCAGAGGGTTTTTAGCCATTTTGGGGCTCTGTAAGAGCAAGAAGGAAACACTTCACTGTATCAACAACACAAGGCATCTTTCCCCACATGGAGTTTCCTGCTGCTTTTTACATTTGCTGTTTTTTTCTTTCTGAATTACACAAAAGCCACTCTTTCTAGTAATTGTTCTATTGTTTGGAGTCTGTAAGGGAAGATCTGCTACTGCCCTGCAAATTTACCCTTAGCAAAAGAAGTAACAACTATGTCAAGTGAACCTGCCTCTCTTTCTAATGCTTTTATCATTATCCTCCTGCAGATATGGACCTACTTTCTGTAAAAGGTGATATACACTAGAACTAATAGTAAATAATCTGATTTTAACTTGCAGATGTGCTTATCAGCCAAGAAGATTGACTATTGCCCACACTATTGATTAGAGAAAACATATCAATGCACATCGACCCTATGTTGCCAGTGCAACCCCTTAAAACTAATGACTTTTAATTACTCAATGCAGCAGTGACAGAACTGACAATTGCTTATTGTAATATTGATTCCAAAGATCACATGAGTGATGCTGTTTGAATTTATGGAGCACTACACTTTGCCTTTCAAAGAGCAGCTGCACCTTTTGATCACTGATAGAGTTTGTTTGGTTTTTAATCTCAGTCAATAACGGGGTGAATTTCACTGTTCTGAGTACTGATTTGTAGTCATCTCCAAAGAAAACTCTCTAGAACAACATCTAATGGCTGACAACATATTTGTCTGCAAACTGAGTCGACTGTCAAAGTCTGCAGTGTTGTGCAACCTCCTTAACAGGCTGATAATTGCTTATTAATTGTAAAAGGTTTGCACAGCACTAAGAGGGCCTATAAAACCCACTGATGACAAAAACCACAGAAGTCTGTAACCTTTTACTAGGCATAGAAATGGGAGGATTTTGTGGGTATTAACTTTTGCAGCCTCCAAGAGTTTACATTTCTGTTCTCACTATCTTTTGCCTATTTTCTTCAAAGTGTGAAAAAAGGTGTAAGTGAATTGACCAAAGCATGTCTTCTTCTTCTTCTTCTGTTAATTTATACAGATCTTTGCATTTTCATGCTCTTAGATTGTTTCTACATGTTACTGTTGTTACCATGTCATAAAAAGCCCAAACATGTTAGTGAAAGGCAGAGCAGGTCTAATAAAATGATGTTATTGAATAACTCTTGCAGATACTGCAGAGAGATGACTACATAACCATGGCTATAGGTGCATGTACACATAAAAACACACATTCACATACACACTCATGTTGTATATACATGAAAACACTGACATGATGTACTTACTCATTAGTTTAGTCCATTCCAGGTTTACAGAATAACATCAATACCTGCCTTATTCTTTAATGCTCCTAAAGTTGCTAAATTGCAATTAAACTTCATCTAAAGCTCCACACTCACAACCAATATACACTGGGGTTTGGATTCATATGATTCCGAGCTTGATACGTCATCAAGAGAATTGACCCATGCCTGCATGTGTCTCATTAAGGCTGCCCAGATATGTCATTTCCAATTTTTCATGTTGACCCTCCCATCTTCCTTTCGTAGCTAAAGTGTTCAGTCATCTCCATCCTGCCAAAAAAATTCTAAGCATACAGCTGCTCCTGAGCTCTTCTCTTGACCCTTTGTAATGCTTAAAATAGTAGATGCTGAGAAATGTTTCAGCACCACAAGGACACTAATGATTCCTTTCATAACCTCCTTTAGCATTTTGCACTAAATGTTCAATACTTTAAGATGACAATGAATGCAATAATATATTTTTTATATGAGTACATTTGTAAATATATCTGAGTTTGAAAAATGTGCAACAACTGTTGTGTATTCTCTAATGAGCTGCAGGATTAACACTAAAGGAACATTAAATCAGCAACCCCTGTGTGTGACCTTGTGCTCTGCACAGCCAAGTCCATAAACTCCCACTGTGCTCTTGCTCAGCTCGGAGGACACTGAGGAGATGCAAAGGACTCAAATATCCATATGGACCCACTGCTGCTTGCTGTGTTTTGCAGAGAAAAGGGCAGTTCCAGAGTGTGCCTGAAAGGAGGAATGTGCATCTCAACCAACCAGACCAGTCAGTCCCAAGCATGGGACAGGAGGAGCAACCTCTCACTGCTGTGTGGGGACAAGGCCAGAGCAGGGGTGTCAGTACTTAAATGTGGTTATTGCAATGGGGCTGTGCTCAGTATGGCATGAGGAGAAGGGGAGGGTGATGAGCCTGTCAGCCCTGCACGTCCATACACAGACTGCAGCACATGGCTGCTGCTCCTGCAAACATTGTGATTTTAGCTCTTTCTGAGGGATTCTCTGATAAATGACATTTCAGTTTAATACTATATTACCTGTAAACTACAGTTTGCATGTCAAAGTCTCCTGTCATTTGCCCTTGCAATGTCTGCAGTCCAAGAGCAGTATTACAGATTATGATAATCACCTTTTAAATTAATCAGGTGTAGCCTGCTAAGGCTAGTTCTTAAGGAGCCTTATGGAAAGTGGATGTCTTTCCATGGGAATATAACCCCATATAATGTCCAGCACAGGAAGACTCTGCAGGAAAAGACTAAAGGTGTGACAGTGGCTCAGTGAGTCACCTCTGAAGAGACCCTGAGCTGGTGCCACCACTCACACAGCTCAATGTCACAGGTCCTTGCTGCAGAGAATAGCTCATTCCTGCATGCTCAGCTGGCTCTTCAGTGACAGATGTGTTGGATTTTCCTACTTCTATTTCTGCAATAGCAGAGGCAGGCCCGTGCCAAAGGCCTGATCCAGTTTGGTGGAAGAGCACTGGCCAAGATGCTGCAAGGTGTGGATGTGCAAGTGCCACTGCTGTCAAAGGCACTGCATACAAATTTGCCTCCTAAGCACAGGGTCAAGTGCTCTACAAGGCTAACACGAGACTGCTCAGCATCTTTCACTGCTTTGACTCCAGCTGAAGTTCACATAAAAGGCAAAACATTTTCTTTCACTATAGTCCTCATGTGTTGCCACGGAAGTGTGCTTGGGAAATAAAAACCCTTTGGCTGCCTGTGAGAAAATTCCCTCCGTGCAGTCAGTGCACACCACACTTCTGCTGTAATATGCACAGGATCTCCTACAAACTTCAGAGTAGGAGGCAAAGGGTAGGAGGAAAAGCTAGTGCTCCAAAACATGCTGCTGAGGCAGTTCATTGTGGTGCTTTATTCAGATTGGAACAGTCATCACCCCCGTATCTGAGTGCCTAATTATTGTTCTTGAAAATTAAAGCAAGTGCTAACAACATGAGATTTGTCTGCCAGTTCAAACTTTTGCTGCAGGGCACTCAATGCCTTTATCAGAAACAACTGGGAGTATGGTTTCACATCACACATGGGCCCAGAAGGGCTACTTTATAGATATCTAAAGAAAACTGAAGGCTTTGGTGGAGATACTTTAAAGTCAGAGAGCACGAAGAGCTCCTTCCCTGCCAGCAGCTGCCTCTTCTACAGATAATCAACAGTTTCCTCTGTCCCTATTCAGGAGAGGGGTTTGCTTCAGAAGATACATGGCTGTCAAAAGATACAGCCTACAACCGCCACTGCTCCTGCAACAATGCAGTTTTCTGAATCAACATTCAGTGATGCGGGTAATGCCTCCACAGTGCCTCCACAGTGCTCTGCCTGCAGCAGCTTGGAGCTCAGTGCCAGCTAATTAGGTTCTTGGTGAAAAGTGGCTCCATACCTGCAGTGCTACTGGGATATGAGCAACTAGTCAGCATTAATTTGGGTATTTTCCATTACACTCCAGTACTGACTTATCCACAATGTGATTTAAACAGAGCAGGTCTGAGCTATGATACTCAGCAGAATTTTCAACTAGATGTAAATCTTTACTTGCCAAAATTGACACCTGTGCCTTTTGCCATACTTCAGCTACAGCCCTTAGTGCTACTTCCCAACTAGAATCCTTCAGATGGCAGAGAAATGTGTGGTAAAGGAAGATTTGCAGCCTGGGAGGGGAGGGGGAAGGGAAAATGTATCACTGAGAAGCACTATACTACTATTTTACTTACAACTTATATGGTTTCAGTTGAGTTTCCTTCTTTTGTATACACTCAGATGTATTTCTGGTTAAAAGAGTAGGATGAAAAAAGGCCATTTTTAGCCTTCCAGCTGTAATTCCCTACATACCACTTACATTTTTAGGAACACAGCTTCATAACTCTTTTTATATTCCTTGATATTTATCATCTGACAAATCCAACTGTATCATAGACCTCTGCCTTAATAATTGTTGGTCTTGTAGGAAATGGCAGACACTATTTTCCCCTTAATGTTTTCTTATGCTAATTGCAAGTGATATGAAGTTCATGTCACCTAGCTACAGGATGAAATCTCTCAGCAAAAGCCTGTGTGATAAAGCCAAGTATTCCTTCTGGTAAATACAAAGCCAGGTACTGATCTGTAAGAAAGTCAGCTGTATGTAGCACAGCACTGCATACTGCATTCCCAGAAATTCAATAGAGGAGAAAATGCTGAAGAAAATCATCAACAAAAAATTCTCAGGACACAATTCTCATTGACAACAAAAGCACCTTTAAACTTACAATACTGTAAGAGAATATTGAGCAGGGCATAAACATAATATAATATTCTATTCCTCCAAGGCCCCATCGCTGCCTGCACTGGTGTAAAGGTTCCTGAGCAGTCAAATCTATTTCCTTATAACGTTGTGTCATGCTATATTTCAATTCAAAATGATGTTTAAACATAACATAACTGATTTGCCCTGAACTTCTAATTTGCTGCCCATTGTCCTTGTCCTCCAACAGCAACAATAAAAAACGCTGTCAGCATCCCACTCCTGGATACAATATAATCACGTTAGGAAAGCGGAGAAGTCAATGACAGTCTGACCCACACCAAGCACTTGCTTGAGAGCCGACTCCTCTTGCCTTCATGTATGAGTAGGGATCAGCCTCATGGGTGCTGGGTGAGGAATGTGAACTCATCGGCATCTCCTGCCTGCACAGCTTTATTTCAATGACAAAAATAAATTTCTTTTTGAGCTATGAGCGACTCAATCCACAGTTAGGATTACATTCTCAGCTGGTGTGTATCCGTGTAGTTACAGGGATCATCCCAGCCCAGGCTCCCACTGTCTCAGCTCTCAAAGGCTCCTCCAGGCATTGCTCTGTTCGTGGTGCCTGGAGGACCTTGCGCAGAGTGCCAGAAAGAAAATGCAAGAGCTTGGGAAAGCACGTATCCTTCTAATAAATGATCCCTTTTCACTGCAAATTCCACAAAGGCTTGTTTATCTTTATAGCCTGTCATCCCAGAATGACACTTCTCCTGGCTGCTGTGTCAGTCTGCCAAATGCTCTACATTTCATGAATGAAACCCGTATTTCTGCACAGGCCACCATCCCACTGATGGTTTTTAGAAGGAACAAGGCATCTTTCTGAAAACAGTTTTTAACACTCCAGGCTTTTCTACAGTAAATCAGATTAACAGGACCAAGTACTTTTGCTTTTTAATAAGCAGTATTTCACCGAGATACCATACATAAATACAAGTATTTGTGAATGGAAATTCAAGTATTTACATAAATTTTAAAATTACTTTGGGGAGAGGGTGTAAACATCTTGTTTTTCAAGCTAGCACTATTTCCCAGTCTCACCTCCCTCAGTAATGACCACACAGCCAAGTCTCCTCATACACAGAGATGATGTGAGGAGTTTCTTCAGCAGCAGCAGAGAGACCCCCAGTGCTACCTACACATACTCATTAACTGAAGAATCAGGTGCCTGACAAAACTACTGGGGAGCTCCAGTGACTTATCCCACAGGGATATGAGAATTTCTAACACCTCACAAACTATCCCATGTCTCCCTTTCCCCAGAGGTTACTCTGCTGCATCCACATCAGCAGAAGCAAATAGTGACTTTCTAGGGACTAAGTACCAAAATTAGTAACTTGCTATACCGGTCATAATCAAAGTGAGAATACATAAGTTATGTTTTAGGCACTCCCACTAGCACAGCTGGACAGAGCTTCTCAGGAACATTTTTGGATCATCAGAATTAATTAATCTCCATCAGAATTGTTGCAGGGCACTGAAATCGGTACTTCCAACTCTACAAACAGAACCACTAAATCTTCAACAGCAATGAACAAGTAATTCTCCTTTTTGTGTTTCAGTGAAAAGACAGCTGACAGTGACAGCCTGACAATGGAGATTTTGTCCTGTCCCTTTCAGCAGCCATTTCCCCGAATCCCGGCTGGGCTGTTGAACAAGACCCCTCTGGACATGAGCACCACCTCCTGAGAGACAGGAGCCTTCCTGGCAGGTCTTGTTCAATTCTCCATCACACAAAGGTACTTTTACTACACATGCAGACTCTCCATCACACTCACTCCCCTTTCCTACTGCTTCAGATGCCACAGCAATGGTAAGCAGTATTAATGGTGTTTATGCAACCTCTAATGCAATTCAGTTCCACAGGACATCGTGTGTCATTTGATCCTGTAATTTTGCAGCCTCTCCAGACTAAATCTGACCTTAACTGGTTTAACACAACTGACTCAGAACCAAAACAAAATATTGAACTTGAGGTGGAATGTGTGGTTGAAGGATCTTTTTTTTTCCCTAAACTGAGGCTAGAATTAAACCAGAGATATTTGGTTATAAGGTCACCCTGAATGGAAGAACCAAGATGGAGATTTTCTTCTTTCATTCTGATCTATCAAATGGAGATGGAAAAATTCCTGAAATGTTTTGGCTTTGGCAGTACATATAATCTGTCCTCAGATGAGCCTGCACACATAATTGAAACTATAGCAGCAATACTGCCAGTGAGGCCAATATTATACTTGTCTTCAAGATGGTCTGCAATAACAGGAGTGAGAGCATCAATCTAGCATAGAGAATTATACAGACTGAATTACATACATGTAAACTATCACTGGATGGGAATCTCCACTCACTGGTATTTGCTGTTGCAAACATTGGTATTTCTGAAGTAATTTCTGAAGTAATTTATCCAAACCCACACATTTCTGGATGTTAAATGAAGAAGTGTGTCATGGACTTTCTCCTTGCCTCTCTATCTGGACAACACTGTGCAAACACAGCAAAAGTTCCATCAACTTTGGTAACATCAATACATCACCCTTGACTCCCATATTGAGTGTGATGTTCATTAAAGTTCATTCCAATTTATTAAAAGGGTCTCTAAATAAAAGAATGTGCAGTTGACTTCAGCCAGGCCTGAACCAGACATTACAATTTCTGAATTACTTTATTACCCACAGTCAACTAAATCAATAATATCTGGATCAAAACCATCTCTCTTTCAGCCTCATAATTACAGAATAAGATTCTTCATTGTACTGTTATTGTGGATTAAATTGATTCCACATACTTCTGAAGAATGGTATTTTCAAGGGCCCCATCTGTTCCGTTTTCCTTGTCACGTTCTCCTGTCAGCTAAATTGTCAACCTTTCACTCTTTACTCGGGCAACTTCTGAAAATGTGGGATCATCAATTCCAGTGCAAAACCAAGGCCAATGTTGCCCATTGTAACTTAAATGGCCAGGATGCATCAGTAGCACAACAATGTCAAGAGGAGATTTTGGTAAAGGAAGAGGTCAGATGAAAAACTAACAACCCTTTTCTGACTTGTGATCAAATATATTTGTTTTTATTCAAAAAACAAACAAACAAAAAAAAACCTCTGAAAGAAAAAAAAGAAAGAAAAGAAAAGATAAATTATAACTGCACATGTTGATGATGCCCCAGGATATTTTAACTTGCTTGCCAAGATATGCTTGGGTTTGTGAAGCTATTGTGCTTATTCTTGTTGTTCAATAAAAAATAATTAGTTGCCATGGTAACTGCCACATCATGTCATGGTTATGTTGTTTCTGGGATAAAGAGCACCTTCTTCAAAAAAGTCATCACTTTGTGGTAAAATGCTTTTGCTTTTTGTCATATCTATGAGAAACAGTTTCACTCTATTTTAAACTTCCTGTATGGAGACAACACCATATGGTCAGATAATTTTATTTTCCCCTTCCGTAGTGGAATAAGCCATTTTTGTCTTTATTAAGGAATTCAGCAACAGTTGTGATAATAGCAGATGCAAAATATTTACTGTATTTTTTGGATATTCCAGGTACAGCTTTTTAATGCAATCAAAACAATAAAATTGCCTTAATGCACACCTTGGCAACCCTTTTTTATAGAATAAAGTGTATATTGACTGAACTTGCATTGAGTGATACAAAAGGGGAAGTCTCAGGTTCTGAAGGAAGCAGAAACAGGTCATGCACAGATTTCTGGCTGCTCCAGAGCATGCAAAAGCTTTGTTAGCAGTGCAGGTGAAAATGAGCAAGAAGAGCTGTAAGACCTGACTCAAGCTGGCCCAGCACACAGTAAAACACATCATTGCAGCATCTCCTCCATCTCTCCTTTCCTCATGCCAGGACAGGCTGATGTCTTCCAAGCTCATCTAACACTTTGCAAGTCCACCCTGAGGGCTGGTGGCTTGGAGTAAAGCAGATCATAGCTCAGCTCTCCCAGGAGTCACCACATTCCTTTTCTTCCCACCTTCTTCACATCACTTTTTCTTCCCATTAATTCAATGGCATTCATTTAAGAATAGCAGAGCCAAAAAATGTCCATTTCTAGAAGCCTACCACTTTGCACAACTGCCCCACCACCCCACTTTTCCTTGTTATCTAAGCAAATTATTAGTAAGGCTTTGACTTTACTTTTCATAATGACTTTTTAAAAGCCTTCCTGAGAAATAATTACAAAATTAGTTACTTCAAAGAATTATTATCTAATCCAACTTTGCATTCTATTATCAAGAAACAGGGTGATATTTGTTTATTATTTTATCATTCAAAGCCCAGAATTCAGGATGAGTGATCTGTGTGTGCCCCCTCAGCACAAGTATAGTTTGTGCATACAAATTCAAGGTGTTCAGTAATCCATTGACAGACAAATAGAGGAGCTGGATGCCACCATGTCTAAGTGGTTCTGGTCAGCTTTCAAGATGCTCATATAATGTGAGCTCACACAGAATAAGCTTTATAAACTCCATTTTTGCCATTTGACTTGTAAAGGCCTATAAAAACTAGTTATTTTTCTAAGAAAATAAAATCTGGTGATCTTTGAATAATTTACCAAATTTTACAAACAGCTGGACCCGTATCAGTGCTGCCTATAAGTGACCATCAGCAGACAGGCCATTACAGATGAGGACAGGAGAGAGAAAACTGGGAAAATTCTTACTCAGGCAGAACACAATTAATAGCACGTGTCTTTCCAAACTTGTAATGAATTAATGTCTCAAACATCAACAATAATCTGATTCAAGGTGCAGTGAAACACACCTTACCTCGGTGCAATCTTCATTCCACCACTGTGTTTCACATCCCCATTTCTAGAAGTGACAAGTACAGAGCCACTAAATACGACAAATATCAAAATCTTCAGCACCTGGGAGGTGAACATAAGCCACAAGCTTATTTGCATGCATACAAAAAGCTACATTAAAATAATGCTAGTTCTGTTCTATTTCAGACTTTCCAAATGTCACATTTACAGCTGCACATGCAATCTTAATTTGTCTCCCTTGTGCATCCAGCCTGTGTATTGTGGCAGGCAGACTGTCAGGGAAAAAATGTGGCCGTGTAGTCCAAGATCACAACACCTACATGCATGGAAATGCATAATGTCCATAATTCTGAAATTATCCTGACTTCTGTGTGGATTCTTTACCATCTCACATGTCTTAATTATTATATTGAATTTTTAAACACTCAGGCTAAAGAAAAGATTTGTGGTGCATAATAACTTCTACCATGCTCTCTCCATTGTGACTCAGTACCAGGAGGAGAATTGATTCCTTGCTACTGAAAACAGGTTCCCATCACTGGGGAACAGGGCACAATAGGCAGCATCTCTCAAGAGGAGAAGCCTATTACCTTCAAAGGATCGCACTGCAGTTTTAGCACCCTGTGCTGGTTTCCTACAGTGCTCCAAAAGTGGGGTTACAAAGCAACAAGATCAGATCTGAGAGGGAGGTGGGATGCAAGGTGGGGAGACGGTGCCACCTGGATGTCCCCAGATCCTGCCAGGCATCCTCAGGACACTGCTCTGTGCCTGCTCCTGCTCTGCTGGCAGCATCTGCTGGGATCTGCAGAGTTCAGTGACTGTAGCAGACTGGATTTCCCTGAGGATCTCCTGAAAGGGCAGGGAAATGGTGATTTTTAACATCTCACAGCTTGCCTAAGCTTGAAAGGAATGGCATTGGACCAGTAATGGCCAGTTTGTACCCTTGGAGCATTGATTTTGTTTTGGTCTTGGTTGGTTTTCCTTGCTAAGTAGATAAAGATTGCTGTAATCTGTGGGGATGATAATGCTTCCCAAAGAAACAATCTGGCTTTTTATGCTGGATAATATCTGGCAACCTGAGTGTAAGAGCTTGGTTCCACTTCTTTGAAATTACAGATGGTTTAATATTGATACACAAGGTAAGACCTGCATATTTCTGGGATCTTTTTCTTGCAGCAAGAGACCTGATAAAAAATCTATCAAAGAAAAGAAACGTCTAAAGAGGAAAAAATGTAACTGCTGTTACTGTAATCCGAGGGGAGGATTTTCACAAATGTTATTTTGTTTCTATTAAAATGTATTAACAGAATTTACACTTTTTTTGCTGAGATGGTTAAATATTTAATTAAATTTAAGTATATTAAAATTTTGTTCATGTTTATGAGAAAGTTTGGAAATTATTACTAAGCAGGAATAACTCCAAAAAACAAAACAAAAAAATTTTAAAATAAAAAATGGAGCTATTCCAAACACCTTGGAATGAAAATAATCTGGAAACTATAAGAATATTTCCGTGTGTCTGCACTTTTTCAGTCATCAGACTTAAGTGGTTTTTTTTTAATAGCCCTACATTGAATTTGTTTTAAAAATGCATTTTTGGTCTTTTTATAAACACATGGAATTCAGTTACACCATAACTTTATAATCCATATTTTGAACCCATTTGCCATTAATTGCATTTCAGCCATAAAGCTAAGCAAACAAAGCCTGTATTTTCCTTTCCATACTGCACACTCACTGCGTCACACGGAGCTGCACAGGGTTTGCAGCCTTGCAGGATGCCACTCCCTTTTCCCCAACCAGAAAACATGAGTCAGACTGTTTAGCAAGAAGCAAGAGTTTGCTGGAGAAGCATTTTTTCTGTAGCATGTTGTAAACTGGCAGGCGGGAGGGGGCAGAGTTCCAGTCTGGATTGTATTTATAGATTCATTTAAAGGGTATGACTAATGGTCAGCATAAATTTGAGATGAAGCCCAAAGTAAAAGTGAAACCTTATTGTTTCATGGGAGAAAAAAAAAAAAAAAAGTATCTATGAATTATCCAGAGCAGAGCAGAGTTTAGAGCTTGTCACAAAGCCATGATCCAAGCCCACAGCTTGGAATTACAGACAGAAGCCAGTGGCTGCCTCTGCAGTGTCCTCAGCAGCAGCATAAGGACACTCATGCCCCATGGCAAGCTCTGTTTATGTCTACATTTCAGAGGCTCATATCTGCTTTGAAACTTATCCTTAACCTAATTAAATTCTTTATGGGTTTGCCTGCTCATGCTGCCCCTACACAGAGGTAGACACAGAGATTCTTCTGGAAGGGGGGCAGTGGACCTGCCCCAGCCTCCCAGGCACAGTCACAGGGCAGAAGTGCAGGGGCGACTACAGAATAAACCAAGTGAAGGAATATTAAAAGTCTTTCTCAACAGGGGAATCATGAAAAAATAGGATATATGATCTTATATGAAGCATCAATAATAACACTGGCAGAGAGGGATATCTGTGCAAAGCAAACACAGCACAGACCTGCCCTGTGCTGCACCTCATGAGCAGTTTTTTTAAGGTTTTTCCAGGTTTCTTTCCATTAAATAGATCTCCCCAGCAAGAAGGGCTACACTGTAGGATGCTGGGCTGTTAGCACAGCCCTGACCCAGCATCTCATAGAGGTTCTGCAGCCCACACTGAGACCTTTGCTGCTCCAACTCCAGCCCAGGCAGATCCTGAATCACCTGGCTCAACAACAGCTCAGCCCTGGGGAACCTCTGAGTGTGGCAATGTTGGCATAGTCCCATCACAAGTGAGACAAAACTTACATCCCTCTTAGTTAATTGATTTGTTAGAGGGAAAAAGTCTTGCAGCAATAGCTTGCAAATTAGAATTCCACATTTCTGACTCTTTTAAGGGTCAGGCCACATTGAAGGTACCATATCATTCCTGTCAGCCCTTGGGCCACCCATTACCCCTCAGTGTGGGGCTGAGCAGGCTGCACCACAGAAATCCCTGATTTCCAATGCAATCCCCTCCCAGCACAGCCCCACAGATGATGTGCAATAAACAGCACTCGTGAGCAATGGGCTCGTGCAGTGCTCATCTGGTGGGGCTGTTCTGAACACTGCCCATGGCTGACTCACCACCATTAAGTCTTTACTGAAGTACCACAAGAGCCACAGGGAAGGCAAAGAAGGTGGCAGTCAAAAAAATGCTCCTTTTTCTTTTGGCTGGAAAGCAAATAATTTTCTACTTCTACTTTCATTTTTCAGATTACATTCATCTAGTCCTTGCGCTGTCTTATTAAATCATATATGAATAAATGTTGCCTAAGAATTAAACAGTTCTCTGAGAGACCCAATTTAGCCGTTAGCCATGGTACAATGTTTTGAGATAATTTAGTGGTGGGCACAAACAATGAAAATCATATGGAAACTGTCAAAAATTAAAATAATTTCTAGCCCAAAGCTGTATTTATAGAACAATGCTTAAGTCTCAAAAAGTGAGATCAGATTACTGGTTCAGTGTAGCAAAAGAAAGCAATAACAAAAGCCTTACTTATAAAAGTGTGATGAAAAAGATTAATACCAACCTGAAATCAGTAATCTGAAAGACTACTTTATCATACTGTGTCTGAAAAACATTGGGGAAATATTGACTCATTCAGTATTTGAAAACATCACACTTTCCATTACACATACTCAAAGAAAGGTCTTTTGGTTTTAGCTCAGCAGTGACAGCGTTATCACTGTAAATTACCTCAGCACTGTCTGAAAACCAAGAGAATGCAACAAATTCCATTCTTCACTGATGCTTTGAAAAGGAAAGGAACAGATTTCCAAAGGCACTGTAGGTCGACATGGCTTAAACACCCAAATGCTTGAAT
Source organism: Aleadryas rufinucha (assembly GCA_013397815.1). NCBI lineage: Eukaryota > Metazoa > Chordata > Aves > Passeriformes > Aleadryas > Aleadryas rufinucha. The sequence goes on from VZTH01018022.1 coordinate 789,420, forward strand.
AAATGCTGAATTACGTTCCTGATTCTGCCTGGTTGCTTCAAAAATCTGAAAATAAGTTTACTATCCAAAATACTTCTGGGCACTGTCATTGCACTATATTAACTCCACAATCCAGTTGTTAATTTTGAAGTATAGGCTACATTACACTTAACACATTAGCATTCAATTAGGATTCAGTTTCTGATTATTCATATTAGCAATATCCTTATCAAAAACATACAGATGGGAGAAGATTTAGTAACTATTCTTTTCAAATAAATTCACAGAAAGAAGTCAGGCAAGTATTTCCTTATAAAAATTAATAGAGGTTTGCTAAACTGCTCAATGGTTGAAACTAATTTCATTTAATTACCAAGCAAATTAAATATTAAGTTATATTTCCCACTTATTTCACAAATTTCTGTGCAAGCAGGAATAAATATTTCCCACATGGTCAAAACCTGAAGAGAGAATGAACTAAAAGCCAGGTTTTCAGACTTGACTGAACCTTGTGGTCTCCACTGGAGAGAGACGTTTGCTTTCCAGCCGGCTTCCTTTCACATTTCCTGCTGCTGCAGAGCATAGCTGGAGGTGAGAGCTGGAGCAGGGCTTGGCCACAAGCACACCCTGGAATAGAACAGCCTAGGTGGAGAATGGATTCACAGCACCCTGGAGGTGAAGGGCTTGGGGATGTTGGTTGATGAGAAGCTCAATGTGACCCAGCACCATGCACTGGCAGCCCAGAAATCCGGTGGCTCCTGGAGCTCTTTCCAAAGCCCTGTGGGCAGCAGGGGAGGGAGGGGGTTCCGCCCCTCTGCTCTGCTCTGCTCTGCTCTGCTCTGGTGAGACCCACCTGCAGTGACGTGCCCAGCTCTGGGGCAGCCAACAAAAGGACATGGACCTGTTGGAGTGAGTCCCAGGAAAGCCATGAAGGTGATCAGAGGGTTGCAACACTTCTCCTGTGAAGAAACACTGAGAGTTGGGATTGCTCAGCCTGGAGAAGGGAAGGTTCTGGGGAAACCTTAGAGCCCCTTCCAGCACCTAAAGGGTCTCCAAGAGAGCTGTAGAAGGACTTTTGAGAAGGGCATGTAGTGACAGGACAAGGGGGAATG
>VZTH01018022.1:790602-861548 GCA_013397815.1 Aleadryas rufinucha
TGTGAGGGTGGGGAGGCCCTGGTACAGGTTGCCCAGAGAAGCTGTGGCTGTCCCATCCCTGGAAGTGCCCAAGGCCAGGTTGGACACGACTTGGAGCTACTACCAGTGGTGTAGTGGGAGGTGTCTCTGCCCATGGCAGTGGGATATAGCCAGATGATCTTTAATGTCTCTTCCAAACCAAACCATTCTCTGATTCCATGATTTTTTCCTGTGCTCAAACCCCTGAAAACTGACAGACCTACAGTGCAAGGAATAAAGGGCAACTCTGATTGCCTTACTATTTCCTAAACTTCCCTTCCTGCCTTTGCCTTAAAAGATTTGTTTCTCTTCCTACATTTACTTTTTCTTTCAAATTTCTCCTGTACAAGCACTCAGTCCAGTGGCTGCAGAAGCTTTGTATAACTAAAATCTCTGCATTTAAAGCAAGACTCTTATGTCAATTAGTGTTCATAGGAGATATTTCAAAATGTCATTTTATGCTTGAACTGTGATGGTCTTCTGACAAAGAAAAGCATCAGTGTACATCATGTATGTGTGTGTGTAGCTGGTAGGAGACAGCAGGCATTCAAGGGCTATGAAAAGTTCACAGACATCACTATGCACAATATAATTCTTATATCTTCTTATTTCTCAACAGCACCAACAAATTCTGGCACTGGGGTTCTTCACGAATAGCACTCAACCCCCAAGTGGACCGTTCACAGCATCTTCAGAAAGGCTTTAGGAGTGTGGCCCCTGGTGAGCCCAGGATGACCCAAGGAATGAAGCAGTTGTGCACAGCTCAGGTCAGTACTGCTCCATGAACAACTTTGGTTTCTTCAGGAGCAGTAAATTCAATGTCAGGCAAAAGAAAATATGCTGTTCCTGGAAGCAGACAATGGTCAACTGGGTTGACCAAGAGCTCTCCCCAGTCACTTCCATAAAGAAATGTGGCTCAGATAAAGTTTAATGGAGATTTCAGGAAGGATATTGGCATTTCAGGGGCATGGAGTTACCCCCTTTTTTGAGCCCATTCTACCTCATTGCTGCCTCCTAAACTTTGCTGGTTGTGAACATGCTGCTGGCCACAAGCCATACTTTATTGGGCTCTGCCTCTGCCTGCAGCAGACTAAACAATTGTGCTCCACCAGGCTTAAAACACTGCTCACAACTGCTGCACCCCATCCTCCTTCCAGAGATTGCAATTCAGAGATTAACAGTTCTGTGGGTTCAAGAGCCAAGAGGAGTCTGCATGGGAATCACTTTCCCTCTCCTAAAATCGATTCCAAGTAATAAGGCAGGGAATAACACTCTCCTAACACAGTGGAGTGCGTGAGAAAGCTGCACCCACAGACCCCGAGCAGCTCCGTGGGGCTGTGGTTAGACACAAGACACACTCAGCTGCTGCCGTGCCAACCTGCAGCTGGTGCTGTGCCAGGTGCCACGCTCTGACCTCCTTTGTGCTGCCTCTGAGGTTGCCACATCCTGAGAGGGAGCTGAAAGTGATGATGCATCACTTCACAGCAGAAGTCCTCAGGTGACTCCACTCTCTAAACCACGGTGCCAGCAAGGCACGAGAGGAAGATTCCCAGCACTGTCAAAAGCATGGAGAGGCTCAGCCTCAGGAGTGGAAGTACAGAGTTAGGGACAGCTAAAGCTTAAGTGGGGTGGAAAGCTTTTAACTCACTGCAAAAATGGCATTTTTCCCTCTAGATCTGTTTCTCAGTCTCTTTATGGGTCGGCCACATAAACATCTGTCCTGGTGCAGAACTGGAGAGCAAACTGCATGGCCCCAGTGGTGCTGAAGAACTCCTGGATGATGAACAGCCTTTGGTCTGCTCTCCCCCTTCTTTATCCACCATGGGAGACTAACACAAGAATTGCTCACCACCACCAGCCATTCACTACTGTTAAGCATTTTTTAGGCAGTGTGCATTACTTTGGTCCCCTGGCAGGGCCCTCAGGACATCACTGTCATCTTTAAAACCCATTTAGATTGCAGCCAAAAAGCTTGGGCACAAGGACGTTTCCCTGGGCACTCTGAACTGGTACTCTGTAAGGCGGGACTTCGCTGGGAGGGCACGGTTGGTGCAGGAAAACACACTGTTCCTACACTATGGAAAATGGGCGTGGCCATTTTTTCTTAACAAAGGGTTTTTTTCACACCCATTTATATCCCAGAAATAAAAAAAAGTAAAATATTGTGCACATTTCTTCTCCCTAGCAAAGTGTTTGCAGAGTGCCTCCCCCCCAGCTTGTTCTGTACACTCAGCTTCTGTCTGCCTGTTTTGTTTTGGCTGCTCTAATTTACATAGTACTTCCTCTCCCTGTGTAGACTTCAAGGTTGCACTGGGGTCAAGCTGTATCTTTTGCAAATCAGGATGTAAACAAGTCTGGATAACTCATGTGATATGGCTCTGCCCATCCCTTTTCTGTTTGGGGTTGGGTTTTTTTAAATTTATTTATATTAGCATCAAAAATTATCCAGGATCCTTTTAAAGATCCAATTTCATACTTTCCAGCATCCAGTAAATTGGCTACATAGCAGGGAAATGCCAAGTGCTCTGAAACAGCCAGAGCAAAGGATACAATAAGAAGTCCAGCACACCAAAAACTCACCCAAAGAGAAATATCCTGTCAACTAGAATTTTCTCCTGTAGTAAAAACAGCTTGAATTTTATGTTCCAACAGAAACAGCTCCATAAAGCACCTTTGCACACCAAAAAAAAATTAAATAAAGAAGCAAAATGGTTTGATTAGGGATGGAATAGGCTTAGAATAATTCAGGCTGGTGAATCCTTGCCAGCTCCACTCCTCCACACATTCCTGCCTGCATTCTGATCTCATTATGCGCCGGGCGAGAGCGCGAGCTTCACTGGAACAGTTCTCACCCATCTGCATCCTCTTCTTCCTTCTCCAACTGAAGGAGGATGTATATTTATAACCCCCTCCGAGACAGTGTGTGGATTCAGGGAGTGAAGGCGGTGCGTGGTGCTGTGCGCTGGGCAGGGCAAAGGCACTGGGACGCTTTGTACAGATGATGCTCATGTGTATTTTCCTGTTCATTCCATTTTATGAAGCCAAGGCTTCACTTCACATGGCGACATGAGCTCCCTAATGCCCAAATTAAGGCCAAATCTTATGCTCATACACCAGTTTTTCCTCCCACAGGTATTGAGAGTAGCGGGATGTATCAAGCAAGGTCCCCTAAGGATCTGTCCTGAATCCAGCTCGATTCAGTGTTCTCACAAATGACTCAGCACATAGAAAGGACAGTGCAAAAGGTGCAGATGCTGGGGGAGGTTGTGACTGTTTTGAAAAGCTCTTTTGGAATTCAGAACAGTCTTGATGAATTGAATAAAGAGCCTTAGATCAAGTCAAGACATTCAACAAAAGCAAGTGTGAAGTAGCAGGAAAAGAAGGAGAAGTCAAATGAACAAATGCAAAATAATAACTGGTTGAAGAAGAGTACAGCAAAATGAGTGCTGGGAGTTATGGAGGACCCCAGGTGGAATATGACTCAACACTGACACATTGCAACAAAGAAAGCAAAGCTCATTCAATTATGTATTAATACGACCGATCCGTGTCAGACGTCGGAAGCAATTATTCCCTTTCATTAAGCATTAGTGAAACTTCTCTTAGGGTAAGAATTGGAACATCATATTTTACCAAAAATGCAGACAAACTTTAAAGGAAAATATACTCCTATAGGGCAAGGCTGAACCCTTCACTATTTGCTTGGTCTGGAGAAGAGGAGGCACAGGAGAATATGACAGGATCTTCCAACATGGTAAACAAGAATATGAGAACAACACAGGAATTCATTTAATTCAGAGGGAGCAATATCTAAGCTATATATTAGGAAAACTTTTCTAAGAATAGTTAAGAGCTGCAGAAGGATATCTGCAGGGTATCTCTGTGTCTGCCTAATTATCCCTGCCTCTCAGCATGGCTGATGATCCCAGGCTGGCTGCACTGTGCCTGGCTGATTGTCCAATGTCAAACCCGGCTGCTCTGAGCTCGTTGTGTTCTCTCTGCTCCATGCAACGTTTTTGCAGCCTGCTCTGCATTCCGACGGCATCGAGCTCCCTGCAGGACTGCATCGCTCCGAGTCAGGGCTCCACTACAAGCAGCGTGGCTGCTCCGAGATTTCCTGCCTCACCTGCTCGCGCCAGAACGGCAGCAGCGAGCGCTGCTCAGCACCGGCTTCTGCCAAGGACACAAAAACTCTGAGGGGAGCTGAGCAGCACATTAGCTCAGCCTGCAAGGAAAACCTGTGGGGCCTGCTTCCAAATCCCAGGAAGGCAGCTCACCCTGCTTCAGGAAGAGCCAAGGTATCACCAGGGAGGTCCCCAGCGGCAGCTTCTCTTCTCAGGGAAGTGTATCTCCCAAATCCCTCTCAGCGTTGAGGATCACTGGCAGCCCTTGCCTCACAGAGATATCCAAGGTTATCATGACCAAAAAGAAGGGAGGACAGCAATTCTTCAGCTGCTTATGACAGTAAAAACTTTTTTGCTTCTCTGGGGGCAGGATTCATCCCATCTCTGTTCCTGCCCTCAGGCTCTGCCCATATACTGTACCTGCTTTAGCTGGTACAGCAACTTCCTGGGTCTGTTTTTTCCAAGTTCTCCTACAGCCAGCGTGAGGGAGCCTTGGTGGAATATCCGAGCTATAGCACCCTTTTTGGAACAAAGCAACATGAGCAAGCTGAGAATCACACCCAAAATTAAAAGCTTCATAGCAGAGGCATCACCAGACAATCTGACTGAGGGCCTGTCAGTCATTCCCTTACAAGTTACTGCCATGGGCAAGTTTTCAGGTCTCTTTGGGATGTGACAGGCCTTGTGAGAAGCCCAAAGGACCTTAGTAGTTCTGGAGAGGAATAAAAAAATAAAGTCCTCTTTGTCTCAGAGCTGGAATGCAACCCAATGTGTACATATGGGAAAAAATAATTGGAATGGACAAAGCCATGGGCAATTGGGCAGATGATGTGCCTGAGAACTTTGAACATCTGTTGTGTAGTAAATATGCATCCATCAGCTCTTCTTCGTAATCTATAAACAAATTCAAATAAAAGAACTGGATGGTAGCTTTTATTTGTATGAAAATGTCTATCATGGAAGTCCAGGAATTAACACACCACTGTAAAATGCCATCCTGACAGATCAGCTCATTCAAAGACCACTGTTAACACTCTACAGAGTGCATTCCCCCAAAATAACCTGGATAAAATGGGGCTCATGGGATCAACTCCCCTCTTTCCCTTTGTCACCTCCCCCTTCTCTAACACACCACTTGTCCCCCCTTTGGGCCCCTTCTCTGGTGGATCTGCTTCCTGCACTGATCAGATTCCACCTCAGATGTGCAGGTGTTGCCAGGTCACACCACTCACTGGAGCTTTGAACAAGTGAATTCAGGTTTTCTCTTCCTCATGCCTCTGCTTTGGCCAGTGCCTATATAAAGACAACTGCTTGGTTGCTTTGTGTGTTGCACAAAATTGTTTCGTGGTTTCCTTGCACCCTCCACCAGCATCCTCTATCATCCCCCTCCAGTACATAGAGGACAGGCTTTCTGAAAGGACAACCTTTTTATTTTGTGTATTTATAATGCCTAACACAGCCCAGTCTCTTCCAAAAACAAAGTTTGTGGGTCTGGCAGTAATAAAAATAAATAAAGGCATCACCCTTAATTCACCTTCTCTTTCTATACAGGAAATTGTGACTGGCAGGAAGAACCTGGGTTAGACATGCATTTTGTGCTATCTCATTGAAAGGAACAGAGCAGAAGCAGATGTAACTGGGCATGTTTAAAGCTAGAAAAGACCCAGAAAAACAGTTTCACCAAAACTCCAAACACACCCTGTCACAAAGACAGCGAATTACCATCGCTGAAGCAACACTTTTATATTGTTAAAACAAGGTAAGCACACTTCATTAAATCCAGCTTAGTGGCATGCTGTCAACCACAGAGATATTTATTACCATTAAATTGCTGCTTTTCATGAATAGATTCTTGGCCAATGGCTAAAGCAAAGCACCAGCAGAAGATGAGGAGCCTGCAGAGAGCTCAGCTGATAAGAGAATGGGTTAAAGAGAAACTCCTCTTATTTGTGTGACAATCATCTTGTGAGAGTATTTTCCGTCTGTGCTATTTTTGGTTCCCAGTGAGATCGTTCTTACAAGAATATGGAATTAGAATTTGAATACAGGCATAGTAAGAGCACTTTGCATGCGTGCCCACACACCCCTCCTTCCCCCACACCTCCATCAGGGAGCTCCAATGCTGAGCAAGGTCAAATTATATCAATAAGGCACTGCAGGAAAATCTTTCACATTCCCAGATTCGTTAGAGAAATTAAACCTCATCTCCTGGGATTTTGAAATCAAGGAATGTTGTTTATTTTAAGGATCACTTTAGCATTATATTTATGACTTACTAATCACCTTGGCTTGAAAATCTGTGTCAAATGAGGAAACTATTACACCTACAAGTTTTTCACAGGTTGGCCGGGTTCTATTGCCACATGGTCTGATGGAAAGAAAAGCCTTCCTTTTCTGCACAGAGAATTTGAAATTATAGACATGTCCCTGCAATTATGGACTGAGTTACTTAACCTTTCTGACACTGATGTTCTCCCACAGGTCTGTTTTGGGCAGGAGCAACTCCCAGCGGATGCTTGTTGCAGGAAGAGATTTACTGGAGTGACTAAAGGAATTAGAGACTTTTGGTGCAGCACACACGTTCCAGATATGGTTTTAGTCGTGCCTGCACATTTGGCCCCAGCTTTCATAGCCCCAGGAGAACTTCAGCACAGCAGAGGGGCAGCACAGGACAGCTCGTGTGCAGCACCCCCAAAGCAGACCTCCATGGTGGACCCTTGTGGTGCTCAGCTCTGAGCAGAAGGGAAGGCCTGTCTGAACAGATATCCAATGCTTGAGACAAAAGCCAAGGAGTGACAGTACAAGCAAGCCATGGGCAGTGTTAGGCAGTGCAGCCCAGTTTTCTAACAGGAATGGTCACCAGTCTGGTGCTGGTCACACAGAGTCCATGTGCAGCGGCTGACCTGGGCAGGATGGGAGCCTGTATTTCATCCAATACTTTTAAAAGGCACTTCATTAACTCAGTTTTGTCTTCCAATGATGTAAGTTTTAAAAATTAACCTCCCAGGGGAACTAGAGGGTACACTTGAAAGTCTGTTCATGTAAACAGCTAGAAAGGTTTGTTTGTTCTATTGCTGCTGGAAGTGAAACTACTGCTGAAAAATGTAATGCGCTTCTTTATCTTCATGGTATTGAAAATACAAGGTATTGATTGTGCTTTCAGCAGAAGTAAACCCGCCACAATCAAATCAAACCTCAAATGTTGGGAAAGAACCGGGCTGTGAGCTTCGCTGCTTGAGAAGTCACTAAAGCATCGTGTCCCTCCAGTCCCCATCCATAAAAGTCATTGCTGGTACAGGATCATAAACCACGTTCTAATGAACAAAGACTTTATATTTACTGACTTTTCTAATGGAGTTTTAAAACATGTCCTTAATTTGTCAATGAACACTCATATAATAACATAAACATTAAATGCACAGTGCTGATTAAGCATGATTGTAAAATTATTGCTTTAGGTTTTCAAATCTCTTTCCAGATGTTAAGGAATTAATCCTGGTGTCAGTCAGTGAGGGTTATGACTACTAGCAGAGCACAGTGAACTGGAGCAGGCAGACTAAGCACCTTACCAAAGCTTTTTGCAGGCTATATCTGCACTCTGTAGAGCAGGACAGTCCTGACAGTCAGACTACTCACACCAGAGACCTGGTTGCTTTAGCTGGATTAGCCTGAAACTCTTTTTCTGCTGTGGGTTTCCACAGATGTCAAGGTAAGGAAGAGAGAGATGCTCATGCCCAGATGGTGTCCCACCATGGAGAGCTCGGACATTGTCCTGGCTCCTCAAGCTCAGACATCACCAAATGAGGATGGAAGAAAGGTAGGATTAGAATTCATGACTCTCAGTTCCCACCACTATCTGTACTTTACAAGAATTCCTCAAATAGCATAAGTTTAAAACTTAATGTAAATTAATGAGAAATATTAAATAGCACAGACAAAAGAAATGGCAGGTATGGGGAACCAATCTATTTTGCTGTGATTCTCTCTGATGTCTAAAACTCACCTGATCCACCTAGAATTTCATCACCACTTTCCTTCCAGTGTCTTACCTCTGACTTTACCTAATTCCTAACAGATATCAATGGGAAAGCTGTCGTTGCCTAATTGAAATCAAAGGACATAGGCATTATGCCAAACAATTATCAAACAACACATTCAGACAGCTCAGTAGAAAGTACCTCAGTTTTTGAGGGCTACAATAACAGCAGTTCTTACCACCTCAGAGCTCTCAATTGCATTTCATGGCTCAGAGGTGTAGGAACCTTTGGATCATGAGGTGTTCTCAAGGCAGTGAGGTTCAGCACTGTAAGATACTCATGCAAACCCAAACCCTCAAACCCCAGCCTCTCAAAACCAGGGAACAGCCACTGAAAACAGCCCCTGAGGCTTCCTGCCCCAGTGGCCTGCACGACTTATCAGCTGTCAAATTTGGGTAGCCAAGAAACATTTAGCAACAGGCAATGTCAGCAGAGAAGTCTTAATGGGGAGGAGAGGAGAGCCTCTACCCCAGAAACACAGATTCAGCAGAATGACAGATGTCAAACTTTCACCCACTTGCATGTTCCTGGGATAAGCAGAACCCGCTGCATTAAGTGAATTTTAAAACCCCCAAATCTCCGTGGGGAAGAAGTTCAGTGCAATAACTGAACTTGGTGCTCTGGGCTGGCTTTACCCAAGGACTCTTTGTCCATCCTATGGTGCCTGTTTCACTCACTTTAAAAGCAGAACACAAGAGCTCATAAAAGGCAGGATGCTGTGGGATGAGAGTGCCACAGAGCGAGGCAGGTTAGTGAACTTCATGTTTGTGTGCCACTGCGCTGTGCTGTAATTCCCCCCAAGGGTTCCAGGAAAGAGTACCAGAAAGTCCCAGTAACATTTCACCCAGCAGTAAGTAGCTTCTACTAGACCTCATTTAGGTATTTTTAAAGGCTCTGATTTGTGTCATTATTCTACTTGCTCTACTAAACTGAGGTCAACTTACTTTCTTTAGGATCTAAATAAATAAATGAATCTCAATACATCTTTCCAGTATCCTATCACAGATACCCTTGTTAGAGGAGATGCAAAAAAAGTGATTGCAAAAAGAAATCTTCAGAATGGTGTAAAGCAATTGCCATGGTTTTGAAACAAAAGTTTTAGCATCTTTCTCCTCAGAATTAAGAGGATTCTTGCTCTAAGTTACAACTAGTCATAAAAAAAGACATTTTGGAGACAAGTCACATTACTGGAGGTTTCTGCAAGAAGCTGCTAAGAATAAAACTGTATTCATTTCCATTAAAGGACATGAGGCTCTCAGGGGCAAAGGAGTAGTATTTGCTTTGTACAGCACAGATCAGCTTTTGTGAAAACATTGGTTGAAATGATGAAACTCATGCAGATCGACACAACATATTTTTTTACTCCTATTTCTCAAGAGGTAGCAGCATCTCCTCCCACTGTAGGCACCAGGAGTCGTAGATGTGAAGTACATCTAAAATGATGTCCTCTCAAAAATTAATGATAGCTAGTAAAAAACAAAACCCAAAGATCATGAACTGAACCTCCGGATCCAATCATTTCCAAACAGCACAGAGTTAACCCTTGCATAGATATGTAGATACAAAAAAACGTTTCCTTTCCCTGGTCTGCAGGCTCAGTACAAAGCTTCTCCCCTCTGTATGAGATTAGGGGAGCTGTGTGGTTACCCTAATTTGCACCCTCTGCAGATGATCTCTAGGGGATGACAGGGAATCAAAGATAGGGATGAAAAACGGGCATCCCTGCATTTCTCATAGGCACAGCCCTTTTCCTTTGTTTTCTGATTTTCCTGACAGGACAGAAAATGCTGATAAGAGTAACAAATTTAGTTCTGTGACCACATCTCCCATGCAGATAAGGAGACCCTCCTTGGACCAACACCACCTGCTTTAGACATAAATGTACCTCAGAGATTAGACACAGAGTGGCCTCGTTAGGTGAGCAAAATCTACTTCAGATCTCACAGGAAAGGGGAGACGCAGGACTCAGTTTTGAAAATCAGCTCACTTTATCCCAGTCCAGCCGTGCCTGCACATCCAAAAGCCATATCAAACCCAGAAGGCCTTTTGTCTTCTCTAGAGCCAATCTCTAAGGCCACGGATTCTGCTGGTTTTGCTTTAGCTTGGATATGTAGTGTCAACACAACAGCAGCTCCGGCTGCACGCAGATTGGTGGAGAAAGTAGGTCAACATGAGACAAGCTGTTCTCAGAGTAGCATTTCTCTCTCCTCTCCCTTCCCTCTTTGTAAATGAAGAGTGCTAAACTAGTTGCTTTGAAAAGCACATAGGCGTTCACCCTGTCAAACGGGAGTAGAGCCGTTTTGCTGCATGTGTCACCGTTCTAGACGATTATTTATTATGCAATTTAGAACAATGTGCCATGTTTGTAATAGGCTTCACAGGAGACGCCACTTGCTAGCACCAAAATTCAAATTAATTACTAAAAAGCCGGTTTGAGTATTAGAAAACAAGGGGAGTATGTAAGCAAGACTAAAATAATTATAAATATTAAATGAATATTCATGAAAAATGCAAATTTTACACCGTTCATGTTTTTGTGTCACAGAAAATGAGTTTCGCAGTTGCATGTCAAAGGAACAGTCAGGAATTGTGTTTTAACTCAGAGCACACTGTATTCAGCGAAAAGGTCTTACATGTTCATCAAACAAAAACCCTGTAACAATCTCGTGGAATCTCTGTGACCTGCCTCAGCTGCAGCACTGCTCAGGACACGGAGCTGCAATGTGCAGAGACGCATTCCCATTCCTCAGATCTGATTTACCCTTTACAAATACCTACACAGTTATGCTCAGGTGATAAACACAAAGCAGGAAGGAGGAGTGCCCATGGATGGAATAGTCACTAAACAGTCAAAATGAGCAAACTAATCCAATGTATGATTTATGTCCTGTTCACACTATAAATTATGTTAGGAACATTTAGAGAGTAGACTGGTGACTCCTTAAAATTCTCCAGGTAGTTCAGCTCCCTGTATTTGTCCTAAGACTCCCATCCATAGAAAACAGAACAAATCACTGTAGATTTATGCATGTCAATACCAGGCATTTCCTTGAAAGAGCACTCCCTCAAATCATATGATGACGTGCTGAGGGCAAGAGTTGTACACCAAAAATCTGTCTTACTTTCCCAGTTCAAGAAATATCATTAATTTCAAGAGGAGTATTCATGAGCTGAGAAAGCCAGAACTGGAACTGGATCTCATTCAAGCCCCCTGGAAGTCAATGGAGACTCTCTCAATGATTGTAAAATAAGAAAGGCTGGGCTTGTGCCCATGTTTAGTATTGGATATGCATTTTTCCATGGTACATATTTTTCCTATATATAATGCAAATTTTTCTCTTATTTTTTTTTCCTCTGCTTAGAGTAATACTTGTTATTAATAAGCATTAAATCCGTCTTGGTTTTGTCCTACCCTTTTAGTCTCTGCATAAGTAGTTTGGCAAATTTTCCCCTGAACTGCTACCCAGTGCTCAAGGGAAAAGCAGCCATATTTTGTTCCGCCTTTGGACACAAGCTCCATGTCAGGCAGAGCTTCAGGAGAACAAAGCCTTTCACTCATTTGTTCTAAACCACCACAGCTATTGGACTCCTCACTTATATTAGGGACAAAGACAAATACTCCACTGTCAGTCAGGTCAGTGGAGCCAGACATGGATGCAGAAGGCATAGGAATAGCAGAGGAAGTACTTTTTCATTTAAGACTTCTCGTGCAAAGACCTGTAGGGAAAAGTGCAAGTAAATATAATTTTATCTTCAGGGTAGCAATTTATTTATTTGCAGTGCCATTGTGCTTGTACAGTTCAATCATGGACTAGGACCCAGTAATGCCAGGTCTTGTACAAATAGATCAAAAAGTGAAGGCCAGCCGTAACGAACACTCATTTCTCTTATATGTTTAGTTTACACACACAAGCAGAAAGAAACACATAATAATTTGTCATCGTGCTATCTGTATAGACAAGAGTTCAAGCAAACAAGGAGAGAGGTGACTAATGCAGCAATAATATTTCCAAAGAAATTTCAGAGTAGCAATTAAAAAGAGGATTTTTAGAACAATGGGGAATATGCTTTAGCCAGATGTAGTCTCTAAGTGTCTCATTTAATTGCTGTTACATTACTGAATTTACTGCCTTGAAGTTCCAGCCAAGATCAAGCCCAACTTCTGGTAAAGAGGCAAGATGCCTTACATGCATCACCAAGTAGGACACAGGCTCCTCCCTGGCACTGAGGGGCTGGAGCAGGTCCAGGGAAAGGCAACAGAGCTGGGGAAGGGGCTGGAACACCACGAGTGGCTGAGGGCACTGGGGGGGCTCAGCCTGGAGAAAAGGAGGCTCAGGGGGGACCTTCTCTCTCCCCACAACTCCCTGACAGGAGGATGGAGCCAGGTGGGGGTCAGGCTCTGCTCCCAGGGAACAAGAACAGGAGAAGAGGAAATGGCCTCAAGTTGCAACAGGGGAGGTTTAGATCGGATATTGGAGAAAATTTCTTCCTCAAAGGAGTTGTGAAGCGTTGGACCAGGCTACCCAGGGAAGTGGTTGAGTCACCATACCTGGAAGTATTTAAGAGATGTGTAGATGTGGCACTTGGGTACATGGTTCAGTGGTGGGCTTGGCAGTGCCGGGTTACAGGTTGGACTTGATGATCTTAAAAGTCTTTTTCTAACTAAGTGATTCTATGAAATGGTTACATGACAGGTACAAAATTATTCTCCCACTTCAGCAGCCACTCATTCCCGAGTAATTTCCCCAGCTGATGAGATTTAGGCAACTTTTTCGGGAAGGTAACGGAAAAAAGGGTTGCACTACGTGACCTGGCTGTACCTGGAGCTGAGAAGTGTTGAATAGCTGAGTGTCAGTTTTATTCTTTACTGCAGTCAGTGTCAATCGAACTTTACAGTTAACTGACACATGTTTTTTCTTTGTTCCATCTCTGCCTTACTTTTGGCAATTGTGGTTGTGTCTTCTATGATTTGTTTAATACCAGAGGAGGGGAAAGAGAGGAACAGAGATACTTGATCTGATGTGGGAACACATTCTCCTTTGTATCAAAGAGCCATCTGCTAATTTACAAAATACAAACAAAGTTACTGGATGTGCAAGAACCCCTGTGGGGAAGCCAGGCACAAACAGTGCCTGTACCACGTCAAGGAGTGCTGTGTTTATTTTGGAACACACAGCTCTCTGAGTTTCTTTCATCTTGGGGTATTTCCCCTCCTTCTCCTCATTTCATTGATCTAAGTTTGGCATACTGGATAAACTCTAGCAAAATAATAAATACAGAATATTTATAAGATGCTTTTCCTCCTGTTTTTTAGACAGAAACAGAAATCATAAGGAGCAGCAAGTATTCCAGAGGCTGGTGCAGGGACAGCCCTGCCTCCTCCAATCTCAGTGTTTTGAAGCCCCGATCTCCGTCGACCTCTGTTTTCTGAGCAGTTGCGTGTCACAAGAGCCAAGTTTGTCCCACAGCTCTTTTCATCCTCTCTCCCCACCTCCTCTGTGCACCATGCAGGGCAAGGCACAATGCAACATTCAGGAAATATCTCAACCTTGTCCTTTTTCAGTCGTCCTGCAAGTAAGACATAGGGGGGAAAAAAGAAAAAAAGAGAAGCCAGAGATGCCTCCCATGCTCCTAATCTGCAGTGAGCAGAGAGAGGTGCAGCAGTTCCTGTGGTCAGACAGCTCTCTGTGGTCTCACCACTGACTGGGAGAAAAAATGTCACCCTCCAGAAGAGGAACAAAAGAGATCATCCAAAGGGAGTTTATATAAAGTGATTAAGTCTGCAGTAGTGTATGTTTAGTGTTCAGACCTTCTTCTTAATTCCAGCTGGTACTGAGATTTTAAAACAGCCAGAAATATTTAGGTACCTGCAGACTGACCTGCAAACCAGTTTCCTAAAAGCTGGAAGTCTGTGTGGAAAAGATAAGGCTGTGGACAAAACACGACTAACACAATACCCAGAAAGCAGGCTACTGAAAGACCCATTTCTTACAAGCTGGACTAAAATGCACTTTAAAATGGGAGTTTTTGGAGTCTATGTTTTCACACAAATTTAGCATTTGAGTATCTTACCTCACTGACAGGCCTGAAAGGTAGAGCAGAGACAGCAGCAAGAATAAACTAAACACATCTTTCTCTTCCTCCTGCCTCAGCTCAGGTGAGAAGAGAAAAAAGAAATTCAAAGAAGTCAGAATCCCCAAGGGAGTCTGTGTAGTCAGAGGAGTCTGGCACTCAGGGCCAGCCCGCCCTGCTGTGGAGCACTGTGCAGCACAGCACAGCTCTTATCAGACACCGCCCCACATCAAAGCAGCTTCCCCATTTCTGAGCCCAAACTGACTCCCAGAGGGAGAGGAGGGTTTCCTGAGCCTGACAGATCTGGGGGTAGGATGCAAGGTGCCAGCTGCCTCTCTCTGTGTTTTGGTGTGGAGATGTGCTGCACCTCTGTGTCCACCCCACACTCAGGCTCTTTGTGCTGTTGTTGATAAGGGTCACTTACAGTGACAGACTCCTTAGCCACGGACGTGTCCCCATCAGGAGGCAGCCTGAGGTCACCAGGCTCACTGTCCAGAGCCTACATGGACAGTCCTTGTCCAAAACAACTTCCAGGCATCAACTTCAAGGCTATGAGATGGTGACACAAAGCCCTGGAAATCAGAGTATCAACTCCAATGTCACCAATCCTGAATTTTTGAAATATAAACTTATATTTAAACTTGCAGCGAAGGTCTGGTGCATTGCAGATATGCAACTGCACAAGTAAATCAGGAAGCCAATCCACCCTGTTGTAAAATAACAAATGAACACGAGACTGCCCAATGTCTCACAAGGACAGGTCTAAAATTAAGAAACCTTTTAAATTTTGCAGTAGTCCCAGGTACCACTAATGAGTCCATCCATGTAGGTATGTGTATACTTATATACACATCCTGCTGGCATGAATAAGAATTAAATACGAGTTACAGTTTGTCACCTAAGATGACAGTCCAAGAATTCCTACAAAATTTGCCATAGTTAAAGAAAATACCTGCATTTCCTGGAAAGTAGATACATGCTGGATTAAGGGTGGACTTTTCAATGTGTAGCTTGCATGTAATGAACAACAAAACTCTATTTTCTCTGATGTTTGAGACAACTGTTCAGTAACCTGAAGCTATACCTATGCTAATATTTGCTATGTATGTGACAATTTAATTTCCATATTTCTCTTCTTCCTTTCCATTCAAAACCCCTCATTGTTTAACTGAAAAACAGTAGAAGTGAACCTGGATCCAGTGGAACCAGGTTAAATTCTGCTAATTTATGGGACATCTGATTTTACCCAGTATATTTTTACAAATGGCCCTGAGAGTACCACAACGTGGAGTACCAGCACAGGAATCCTGTGAATGAAAAATCCAGCCCACTTTTAGAGAGGCACAACTGTTCAATGAGCTAGCGTAGCTCCCAAGAAGGGTTAAAAAGTTAATTTTAGATAAAACCCAGTCACCATCCTTTTTTTCTGTTTTTCAAAGGGAACACCACATTTTCAAGAAATGCTCCAGCATTCCAGGGTATCCAGTACCCCTCAGTAATTCTGCTGTTTCCAGGGCAGTTGCCACAAGCTTGATGTAAAGCTCATCTGACACAGAGTCCTTGCAGGTGCCATTATTGCAAATGTGAGCTTGGAATTGGAAAACACTGGCTCTTCACTGGAACTGGAAAACACAACTGAGCTCTTCATCACTCGCAGTATGACTCCTACAGACCTGAATGGAAAAATATTAAAGATGAATTAATTTTAACCAACATCCCTTCTTGACTTTTTTTCATCATTCCTCCAAACAGATTGTGTCATTCATCACTCAGAAGCATTCAATATTTTCTATCCTATATTGTTTCTACAATGCAGAGCCTAATCACTCAAATATCCAGGCTATCATGTAACATCTTTCTCCCTGTGATAGGACTACACAGAATATTTGAGGCTGGAGCTGCTTTAAATAGTTTCCATTGCTCTGTGTACACAGCGTATGGCTTTTCCCTCTTATCCTCCAGCACTTTTCCATTGCAGCCTTCAAACGTCACACGGTGCCTTATGCACCTATCAGCTCTCCTGTGCTGTGGGGTACACTTTAGTTTCACTCATGTTGGCATAATCCCACTAAAGCCAGAAGGATTGCCTGGGTTTATCTGAGATCAGAAGACAGCCTCAAGTTGGGCTGAGCTACATAAGTGTTTGGAAGGAGCAATTATGTTCTGCAGGGAAAGACAAGGGTTTCAGAATTTAGACTGACTTGGGAGTTAATATTCCCTGCACAACGACAGGCTAACTACTGTTGCTGCTTGGCCTTGGGAGATATTTTTGCTGAGAATGTAATTTCTTTTTTTTTTTTTTTTTGCATTGGAGAATGCCAAATTGCTAATCATTTAGAGTTTTCAATAAATAAAGTCAACAGTGCATCTGATATCATTAACAGTAAAGAGAGTGTTCTTTATGGATAATAGCGATGTATTACAGCAGAATATCCAGATGCTACCAGTGATGATAGATTAAATAGATTAGAAGAGAGGAAAGAAATAAAATTCAACTCGAGCTCTTAGTGCAGCAGCAATGAACTAAAATTCTTATTCTCTTCTTGTCCCAAACGACTTGGCATTGCTTGGGCTCTCAAACAACTGTCATATTTCACACCAGAAATGGTGCATTCCAGTTTAAGTTTGTGTTTTAAATTCAGTTTTGTAAAGCATTGTGGGATTTTCCTGACTGAAAGGCATCATATAGAAATATAAAATATTATTATTATTTCAGCATTATTTATGGCTACCATCTGTTCCTAACTCTGTTACTGTCTCTTCTTTTTAATGTTCTTATCGCCTTGCTTATTACTTGCTAAATTGGTCAGAATTCAGCTCAAGCTATCTTTGAGTTATATGTTCACCTCAATGAGTGCCTGCCAAGAATGATGTTTATGGCATATCTTGCATTGATTTTAGAATTTCTGAAAGTAATAAAGCAGTGAATGAGGTTCCTTTCTCATCAAAAATTAGAATCTGTCACATTAATAGAGTAATATAATCCTGTCATCGCTTCCATTTGTTTCTTTCATCAGACTGAGAGGAAGGAGAGGTTAATTTCATGTTCATTTAGGCTGTTTGTTTAGAAGGCCTAGAGGAAGCTGTTGGTTTATTTTTAAAATCTTCAGGAATAATCATTCCAAACCTGATTCTCCTACTCCTTTGTGTAAAACATCCTCACTCTAGAAGCCACAATGTTGGCACCCATGAGGCTCCTCAGGGCTGGGCACTGCTCTTTGCAGCACGGGGACACAACTGAGCTCTTCATCACTGGCAGGGACAATGCTGTGGATGAAAGATGGGCATGGGAAGAGCCTAGACCCCACTGCCTTCTGTGGCAGGATGGGATGTACTCCATGTTTTCCTGGATACAACATCTGGAGTGTGGTCAGACTGTGCACATCCCACATCAGACTGTGCATCTCCCACGATGCTCTCCATGGCTGAGCTTGGTGGGGTCAGAATTACAGCTGAGCACTGGTTAATGAGATGCAAAGTACACAGTATTTCCCTCATTCCTGGGAGGGTGACACTGGCACCCCACCACGGTTCTGCCTGCAGTCACTATTTACTCCAAATTTACTCGTTTAGAAGCTGTCCAAAGCATAAACCTTCACATGAGCTGTTGTCATGTCAGCTTTCACAAGCTTCATGCAAACAATAATGAACATTTCAGGAGAAAAGTCTTGGAATAGGATTTGTGAGGTTTTATGATAAACTATGCAGCAGAATCACTGAATAAACTATTACCCTCACCAGCAGCCATTGCCACACTACAGCTGCCTGCAATTTTTATTTTCTTGGGTTTAACTTCATAACTATACTTTCCTTTTTCTCCTTGCTTCCTCTTGGCTGACATATTATATAGCTGCTGAAATGATCCTCTAGCCAGGAATGCTGGATGAGCAGCTGCCTGTGGATTGGTGCCAGCATTGCACTGGAAACTGGAAAGGAGCACAGGCTGGCTTTGCCCCTGTGACTCCTTCCAGACACAGAAAAAGACCCCGAGTTCCTCGCTGGAGACGCTGATCTGGGAGCCCAAGCTTTGCTCCCATGGGCCCTGAGGACACCTCAGCATTTTTGGGGGCTGAGGATGCCAAGCTGAGCTTCCTTCTTCTCTGGCTGGGTTTGGAGAATGCCAGGCTGAGATCTGTGAGGCATCAATTATAATCCTGACTGCATCTCTCAAAATAAATGTTTTGTGCATTTTTGTAGCAGATCATCCAATAATAGCACATAGCTCCAGCAACTAATGGAGCACAAGTCTGCTTCCAATGTGTCAGATAATAATTGTGCTGTAACACCACAGTGCATACATGAATAAATACAATTCCAAATTCAATGAGATATTTTCCTTCTGCTGCTCCTCCTGCCGCAAATGAATACACCAGCAATTAATTACTGTGCTCAGCAACTCCCTGCAGCAATTGTGTAATAGAATCATTTTCAGTCCCTTGTCTCGTAACCTTTGAGATAAGTTTCATGGGTCTGGAATGGCAAGCATAAAAATATATGGGTTTGTTCATTTAGTGTTTGCAAATGTTACAGCTCTCAGATACCAGCCATAACTTTCAGGAAGTTCTACTCCAGTGCCTATAAATCCTGCAGTATATTTGAATATTAGGATCATTTGAGCTCACAACTGAAAATAAGGGATCTTCTTCAATTACAGATACTTGCACATTACTTTTTATGGTAAAACTTATTTATATTTATATTACTAATATTTGAGAAATTGATATTGGTTCTTACTAGCTGTCAACCATTTAGGTGGTTAAGGCAACATCAGTATATTCCAGCCTCATAAAATCACTGGAAGTTCTGCCACTGATTTCAGTGTAGCCTGGAAAGTCATTCTTGTCTATCACTGAAAAAAAATACAGAATTTAAACTAGCATCCTGTCATCACACCTCTGCTTCTTTAAACAATTATTTTTAGGATGCACAACTGAAAGTTGCTGAGCTCTTCAGACATTGTGAAAGGACTTCCACATTGAGAAAACCACAGAGCTATTTCCTGATCCTATTTTGCAAGCGTTTAAAGTCCAGTGAGGTCACGTGCCTGGAGCTGACAGCACAGCACAGGATGAACACTGAGCAGACACTGTCTAGGTGATGAAATGCAATGCAATCCTGCAAGTGTCTTGATGACAGTATTATCTGTGTTGCACAGATGGCTCAGAAAAAGCCAACTTTCTCTGGTTCTCCTGGGCAAATGCGAGTCCAAGTGGGGAAAGCATAAGAATTGGGAAAAATAGGTAGGGGAGCAATTTCTGGAGAAATCCAAGCTTTCTGAATCTCAAATTAGTCCACAGATCCTTGGGGAAATGACTTTCCAGGCTGAATGAGCAGCAAGAGCAGAACTGACAAAGCTGAAAAATAAACCCCCTGAATCTACAGACCAGGTTTCAGCCAGGAATGGTACCACATATGCAACATACCAAGAAAAATTAATAGGAAAAAAATAAACCTGAGCTTTCCAACTGAAAAGACAGCATGGCCCTGTGCTTAGAGAAATGGATTGGAACTCAATTCTGTTTCTGCTACTACTGGGCTGTACAACCAGAGCTGTCTTCAATGTCATCCTTCAAGACAGCAACTCTCCTAGATGTACAGTGCCCAGAAAATGAAGGCTTTGCAAACAAATTATTAAAAAATAATTAATTCCAGAAGTCCTAAGGTGCTCCTTAAGCCAAGACATCAGGAATAGCATTACCAGGAGTTAAAACTAGTCATAAAGCATTTTTAAGACTCAAATGCTAACAAAAAAGAGAGCAAAATTATGAAATTATAATAATTTATGAAAATAAAATTAGCAAATATGTTTCCTAAGTTCTGTCTAGCTTTGCTCCTCACATCTCTGCTCAATGAATATTCATGCAGCACTGATTAATTTATTAAAGCTGAGCTCAAGACTACACAGGACACATACTGAACTCCGATGTTCCTTTGCTTAGGAAGTCTTTTACAGGGTTATTTCAATCTGGTGGGTATCCTGAAAATGGGAAAAAAACTGAATTTTCCTCCTGCTGAAGAGCCTTTGGCTTCATTATTTTTAATATAAATGCTGACAATGAATATGGTTTAGACCCAACCATATCCTTAAACTGCATGCACAATGACTGGAGATCCTTCTGGTTACTTCTGATACTTCTGATGCTTCTGGGATTTGCTTCTGCAAGCTGAGGAAGAGCCACAGTCCCTCCATACCACTGGGCAGTTTTCCTGACCCAGTGTGCAATGGCATCGCTAGCTGGCATCTCATAATTTCACAGTGGGATTTCTCCCATGGTCTTGATCTCTGTAGGTGCCTACAGAGGCTGATATCTCCCTTTGAGGTACATGGGATTTATCGGTGTTGACGCCACATTTTGTGGGGTTTAGCCATATTTGGCACATTCTGCTGAGGACAAGGGCCATCCCACACACACTGGTGACTTGGCAGAGCAGGGCTGAGCAGCACCACAGGCTACTGAGTGACTCCACTGCTGGTGGCTGGACAGCACCCACCATGGGAGGTGCAGCCCTTTATCTCTGCAGTTGTTCACTGATCCTCATTTATAATCTTTCCAGAGAGGCCTTATCATCCACTCTCAGTGCACGGGGTTCCCCAGGGCAGCCATTCCCCGGAGGAACTCGGATAAAATCTTGGTTGTTGTTTATCTGCAGTCTTTCTCCAAACCACCAGACTGCAGCAGACTGGGGCTATGCTGCCAATCTGAAATACAGAAAGGTTCAAAACTTGTTTCCAGCTGTCATCTGTCTAATCAAATCACCTCTCCACTTAAAAAAAACTGGCATACAACTGCTGCTCTCCTCTTTGTACCTAAATCCTCAAACTTATATTCTTATGGTAGAGATCCAGCCAATGGAGGCAGGCAGATCAAAAAAAAAGGAAGAAAAAAGAGAAAAGTTTTTTGCACATCACATCAAAAAGCAATCATTCAGTGACACATGGGTTGTGAAAGATTTTGTTCAATGTTAGTGCATTACTAACCACTTTTCCATGCTGCCTGGGCCTCTGGAAACAATTGAAACCTGAGAAAACACACGGGATATGTCCTCATTTTCTATTATATTTTCTTAATAGGATGGCAGGTGAGTCAGAGTTGAGACTTCATTTGTGCAGGAAGTGTATGGATCCAACTTTAATCATCTACAAATAACAGTAAGGCAGAATACCAGGAAGGAAATAACTGTAGGGTTGATTATCAAGAGATCCCATATTTCTGTACATCTCCATGCAACCTTAATTCCGTTATTTCAGTCTCCTCGTCCATATAGATGGGCACAGATCACAGAAACGTTGTGGGGATTAATTACTTAATGTCCTTACTTTGCCTTTGAAAATGTAAAGCTCTCCATGCCTACCAGTTTAGGTGGATGTCCAAAGGGATTTACAAAAGTACTTAAGCAGGTTAAATGCCTACATCCCACTGACTCTCAAAGACTTTCCATAAACCTGACACTATAAATGGAGTAGCAATAAAGGAGAACGCTGTCCCCCCATCTCTGTACTGCTCAGGAACTGGAACAGTTTATGTTCTAATGACTACAGCTTAGTCTCAGGCAGCCTCTTTGCTCCTGGCTGACACACTGATCTGAACTTAGGTGCCTGTCTGGTTCAGTGTCTTCCAGGTCTCAAACCAATCCCAAAAATCAACAGGAAGCTTAAACCCTTCAGGTGCTACCGTCCAGGCAGGGTTTGTTACCTGAGTGAGATCAACTGCTAAATCCAGTGCTGGACCCCCACAGAATGGGCACATGCAAGGACAGTAACGTGGTGCAGAGGGACACAGTGCCAGTGCTCTGCTGGAGCTACCACTGCTTTGAGTCCTCTTGGGTTACTCCATGCTCCTCTGACATAACTGGCATGTACAGACTCCAACGTGCAGGACTCCTCCCAAACCTGAGCCAGCAATTAACTGATCATAGAGGTCTCCTGACTGCATAAAGCTGCTGTTGCAACAGGTTGCATTTCTTCCATTAAATTCTAATTAAGACACTGCTGCTGAGTTGCTTTCATCATCAGCTCAGTGACCTCATAAGGAGGGTTCAGAGATAACAAAACTAGGTGAGTTCTTCCAGTCAGTACAGCTGACCAGTCCAGTGGCTCAGTCTAAAATGACCAGTCAAAGGTGTGTGTGAAGACTGAACAGACCCAGATATAACCAAATCCCTCAAGTACACACACAGGTGAAGGTCAGCTGCCTACAGGTACCCACTGTTTCTTGGGGAGGTTTTGCAGTTCTGCATTGAACTGTCCATAATGTGGCAATTTTGGGCTACCCAAGTGACCTGGAGTCACGTGTCTAACATAAGCCTTACCCCTGGGTGGAACAGAAGATGTACCCTACCAGCAGTAAAGAGTTAGAAACCTGGTTTTGTCATCAGAGAGGCATAGTGAAGGATAAAAAAAAAGAGGCTTAAATTACTTTGAAATGAACTAGAGAAATTGGCTAGTGCAGATTGCAGCAACTGCTTCGCTCTCTGGTAGGCTCTGCATCTTACCAGGAGCAGAAAATGGTAGAGCTCAGGGCTTTTCCCTTGATAATTGTATGTGTACAGGTGGAACTTGAATTTTACAAGTCTTCAAGCCCAAATTGTCTTAGGAGCTGTCTGTTTAAAAGAACACATTTCTCTTTGCACATTTTGGTCAGCACTGCAGTCAAGGGAGCCACATATGCTGGATCCTATTCAACTTAATAGATAGAAATTTGGCAGTCGAGTGTTCTCCATATGGGGATTTCAGCTGTAGAAAAGCTTCTGCCTTTGCTATAAAATAGACTGGGGATTGTTCCTTTCCAGAGGAAGCTGCCTCTTCATCTAGATGGTTGAGGAGAACTGGAATCAAAAGCAAGCTGGCTCTTTATGTGGAATTAAGCGTTACTTTAAAAAAAAAAAAACCCAACATGCTCGCTTTCAAAGGGTGTTTGGGATGTTCCCCTGAAATTCTGAGGAGTTATTATCCATTTTTTCTTGACTGTATTTTTAGTCTAAGTTTTGTCAAGAGCACCCAGGGAAATAGATTGTCACATCCATCAAATATAACTGATAATGAATCAATGTGTCTTTCCAGTCACTGAAGGAACTGTGAAGGTTCAGAGTAGTGTTGGATGATTCAACAATCTAATAAAAACCCAACAAGTTATTTCACCAAACAAAATTATACTGGGATAAATGTACAAATACATTTCCTCAATATGGTGCAGGTATGATGCCTTTGTTGTACACCCTTCTATACAACTTTCTTCCCCATCAAAACAAAGAAGTTTAGCCTGAAATAATTAATTTCTGCAGGCAAAGCCGAACATTTCCATAGTTGCCAAAGGGAAAGCAAAGAATCGTCGTAAGGACAGGGGAAAAAACTCACAATGAGATTGTTGGGAATAATTCCAATAGCATGAAATTAATGTAAATCACAAAGAGCTCCTGTGAAGCTAAAGTAAGGATCTGTGAGAAACCAGAATAAAGACCAATAAGTTAAGTATGAATCAGTGAGAAAAGAAAAACAAAAGCATTGCCACAACAGAGAGATTTAATAACATAGTAAATTAATATTAACACTGAATGATCACTAAAGGAATAAATACTTCCCTAATAATATTCAAGTCATATGTTTGTAGTTTCTTGCAGGAATGGTATAAATCTTAATGATTATCATGTCTCAGCAAATCCTGTGGAAGCTACACAATCCAAACGGATCTCACTACAGCTTTCAGAAGATGCCTCTTTCTGATCTGGGTTACCTGGAATAATGGATGGTATCCTGATGGTTATCAGGTAAAGCAGACACACAGAAACCTACCTAGACTCTCTGCTCCATCACTCTAAACGTGTGCAAGTCTGTTTTCCTTAAATGGCTGTTTTGTGGCAGCTCCTCAAGGAAGAATAGCCAGGGGCCCAGTGTGGCTTGAACAATGCAAGCAATTACAATTCCTTCTCTGCTGCTTTTACATAATTGATATAATTAATGTTTTTAGGCTCAAAATTAATAAAAACCACATGCAACTCATTGGAGGATTTGTTCTTCACGATTTGGGCTCATTAAAAGGATTGAAAATATTACCCTTAACTAGTTTATTTCAGACACTGGTTCACTCTTTGAAGGTGTGTCTTTGCAGCACAGGTTGGGATGAATCAGAATATATAGGATGTTCTGAGGTGGTGCCTGTGTTTTCTCAGTACTGCCCTGCTTTGGTGAGGTATTGGCTTTTGTTGTCTAAACGGGCTCAGATACGTCATTGTTATTACCAAGGCTTATTTAATTCATTTACTAGGTCATTGCTTGGGATAATATATGCAAATGGTACATATTAAGAGTGATATGAATTACATCAAGCATTGCCATTTATGTGGAAAATTCATCAAATGTTAATGTAAAATCTATAAATAGAAAGAATAAAATAATAATAAAACATGAATGTGCCGCAAGCATAAAAAATGAAGACCCTTAACTGCCCATTTATTAAGCAAATAAGGACGGTACATCCTCAGCCGGGGAGAAAACAGGCACCAGAAAATGACTGTGTGCCACAGTGACACTGATAACCATTTAAATCAGGCCCCCAGGATTCTGACAGGGTATGTGCTTGTGAATGGGGAAATGAAAATTCATGTCATAAAGGAATTCCAGCAACTGTGCTGGTTAGAAAGTGGTAGGAGAGATTTAAAAAATAAGCCCACGGATTTAGTCTTTATGACAAAGCTAATCACAGATTGCTTGGGCATTCCACCAAACAGTTGGGAAAAACTATAAACCCAAGAACAGTGTTTTATATCATTTTGAGTCTGTATTTCATAATTCTGTGATTCAAATGTTCGTGTTTGCAGGTACAGCCAGGGATGTTACTGGCTAGTCATAAAGTGCTCTGAATCTGTAACAAATCATTTTTCTCATCTTGTAAGAACAAATAGTCACTTATCATTCTAGTATCTGGTGAAGAAACATCCATAGAATCTCATATATCCCTACATAATTTGGCATAACTGGCAGGCTTTTCTGAAACAGAATAACTGAATAATAATGAAGGCCATTAATGATTAGAAACATTACAGAGAGTGAAAAATTAGCAATATCCTTTCTTGTACTCATTGGCTGCTTATGAGAACAGAATTTTTGTAGGAATCCTGCACATTTATTACTCAGGGAGAGGATATCAGAGGTAAGTTATTTGAATTTTTGCTACAAAAAAGCTCTCATTATGTAGCCTGAATTGTTCCATTTCAGAAATACAGCCAACATGTCCTTTTTTTCCTAGTGAAACGAAAAATGCTCCCCTACTCAATAGCTTTAAATCAAGTTCTCCTTTTCCCATACATTGATAACCATTAACAACACCATCCACACATTCTTTCAGGAATCATCCATCACTGTTCTGCGTGTTAATTTTGCTCTTATGGCTGCTGTTTTAAATGAAGCCACTTTTAGTTTTCTTTAAAATTCCAGATGCCATTCATTTCTTTTATCAGCCCCTAACAGAAAACATACCTAGAGCCTTCTCAATCCATATTGCTGGCCTTTATAAATCTCAATCATAAAACAGTGAAGCGATGCTTAACATCTGCTCATCCTTGTAACAGAGAGGGGGAAAAGGCCCCACTCCTCCAATGGCAGTTGTGCAGATTCCCCAGACAGGCTCGTGTAGTTCTGTGCTCTGTGTTGCACAAGCAGAATTATAAATCACTGACACTTAATTCCCCCAACAAACAAGTTTATATGAGCAGAGTCTTCTCAAATACGATCAGCTCTTCCTGGTCCGCATTTGCCCATTTTGAAATACAACACTTGTGTCACCACAGGAGGCCAAATCCTGCAGTGCTGGTTTATTCCTAATAAATACCACTTATAAAAAGTCTAACTTAGATCCATGTTAGTGAGTTATACCTTTTGATTGAAATTGGTGTTACCTGGATAAGGTAATTAAAGAGAAAGCAGGTAGCCTCCCTCCTTCTCAGCCAGACTTACAGGGTATGTGCCCAAGTCACGACTGCAAAGTGTTACACAAAATATATTTAGTATATTTATAGGTCAAGAAAGACCACATTCCTTTGGTTAGGTTGATTACACTTGGCAGGTACAATAGGAAAGAGAACCAGTTTTACTGATGCTTGGACAAACCCTAAAGCACAGGACAAAAATTCCATTCCTGCACTTAAATATGACAGGATATATGATTGTGCTTTTTATGGAAATTCCATTTTTAAATACTTCATAAAGAGTAATAATTATTAATATGCCCATTAAAACATTAATAAAGTGTTACAAACTGCTATTTCTTAATAGACTGCTAATAAGGGTGGTTTCTACTGCCTCTTCCCCTAGACTTTGCTTACTTCTCTACAATTCCTATTGCTGCTGCTCAGTTTATTAACCCCATGTAAACAAAACATTACAGCAAAATGTTAGCAGATGTTTCAAAGAATCTATGAAAACCCTCCCTTAGGTTCTTTAGGCTTGAGTCATTAATCTATAAATTCTTTGGTTTCTTTTCTACTTTAACATTATAGGATTTTTCCAAAAGGATTTGGTGCTCTCAAAGGTAAAATCTCGCTCGCCTATTAATGCATGAAATCTCACTAAAGTCACTGAAACTACTCGTGTGAAAAGACATCCTCGAGTTCATTATGGAAAGATTAGCCATTTGGGCTTAAGGAAACTGTACACAAAGTGCCCCGGCAAAGAGAAGTAGTTTCAGTCTTTCTCATTAGCATGCAGAGCAAATTCTTCCACCATTTGCTTCCAATTTGATAACTGAGCAAAAGCATAATAATAAATAAAACGAAAAAAAAAATGTAATTTACTTTAATACACCACAGCTTCAGCCTACAGGCACCCGAGGATCTATTTCTTCTGTCGCCCTGCAAGGACGGGAGGAGCTGCTGTGGAGACCTCCATCTCCTCATCTCACTCCAGGCACTGCTCGGCCACTTTCTCCATCTGTGGATGCCTGGGTGGTGCAGAGCAGCTTAAGAATTGGAGGAAAATTTAATCGAAGGCAAACCAAAAGCCCAAAATAAAACAGAAGCCTACACATCCCAATATAGATATTCTTATATCCCAATATAGATATTCTTAATCTATATTTAAGAATATAGATATTCTTAAAGGGGCCCAACACAGTTCTGTGCAGCTCCTAGTCATGTTTCCCAAGGAGGAAAATCCAAACCGACACCCCACAGCCTCTCCTCCTGAGACTGCCTGGAAGAAGGACAGCGCTTCCTAGAAAGATGGCTGGAATGGTTGGGAACTGCCGAGCCTTTCACAAAGGAATCAAAAAAATTAAAAATCTGCTTCCTGTTGGCAGCCTCCCAGCAGAAGATACTGGCAGCCGTGTTCCCTTCCCGTCCCCTCCCCTCCCTTCCCTGCACACTCAGGAAACTGCGGCTCCAGGCTGCACCAGGAGACTCTCCCTGTTCCCATGTCCAGGAATCTGCAAGGATTTTGGCATGGCTGTGTTAACCCTCAGAGCAGAGCTCAGCATTTTGTAGTGCAGGCACCAGAGAAAACACCTTTCTAAAACCCTGCCCGCAAATCAAAACCATGAATAACTCCTTGGGGTGTGAAGCACCACTGCACCTCCTTTATTTAACCTCTCACATCACCCCAAGATCACCTCAGGCTCAGCAGAGCAGCCCCTGGTGTCACATCCAGCTGCTGGCTCGGGTGGCACAGGGTAAACCTGCCAAACCTGGCTGTGGGTACCATTCCTGACCCTCATCTGCACAGGAAAGCTGCTGTGGTGCCACAGCAAGGAGACAGCGGAGTTTGGGGCTGTAAAGTACAGAGAGAGCAAGGAAAGGTTCACACATCCCTCTGGAGTCCCGAACTGGAGACAACTTCCCAAGAAATGAGCACTGCAAAAGGGAAGGTGCACAGGACAAAAAGCAACTTGCTCATAAGAAAAACCAGTTACCATATGGAGAAAGTCTCATTGAAATTACCAGGCAAGACAGCAAGAGGCTGTCACAGGCAGCTCTACAGAAAGCACGCTAAAAACTGGTCATTTACTAAAAAATTGTTTCCTCTTTATACATTAGTGGGGTTCTTAGCATTTTATACTAAAAGTAAGGTGGAGTGATTCTGGCAAAATTCCCCAAAAAAAGAGTAAATAAATACTAAAAACCATTAAATATTCTTTAAAATTCAGTAATTTATTTCCTTAAAATATCTCTATCAATAACTATTCATATCTCTTCTGAAATCCAAATATTTACCATATGTATTAGTATCTAATCTCAGTCTCACCAAAACTGATGGAAATTTTGCGAGGTTTCATCCTCATTGATGCAGAGCCTCTCACAGAATATTCTCACCTTTTTTCTAAGAAAAATTTGAGCCCTAGTCTAGGACACACCTAAACATCCACATATAAATATCTATGATCTACCCAATTATGAAGAGGTTAAATTTTGATGTGGAGGACAAGTACAACAAAAACCCTGAAAAAAGAGGAAATAGCTTGTCTAAGTAAGAGTAGAGAGCAAATTGTTAATATGGCAATAT
Organism: Aleadryas rufinucha; assembly: GCA_013397815.1. Taxonomy (NCBI): domain Eukaryota; kingdom Metazoa; phylum Chordata; class Aves; order Passeriformes; genus Aleadryas; species Aleadryas rufinucha. The sequence goes on from VZTH01018022.1 coordinate 819,342, forward strand.
ATATATTGCCTATTAAATTAATTCATTATTACTAGTCCCATACTAAGCAATTAAGTAAACTTTTAAAAAAGTTCTTAAGACAGATCATTTGCTCCTCCATCCATCTGAGCAGGGGAGAGGTTTTATGATTGTGAAATAATTTTTTTTCTTAAAACCAGAATTGTACCATTGTCCATATTCATGCTAAGCAAAGGAAAATTCATGGTAAGGTTAAGAAATCAGAAACTTGCTTCGTGGAACGGAATCTGGCCATCTAAAGTGTCTCTGACCCCGTGGCAGAGTTTCAGCCCATACTTTAAAATCAGAAGCCCTCCCGAGCTGGTTGCAGCAGTGCTATTACCCATTACAAGGCAGAAGCAATGAAACCACGTGAAATCTGGCGTGGGGCCCAGAGCTGAACGAGGCTGTTGCAGACTGGGCTGACACTGATATATTCTCTGCTTTCCACACGAGTGTTCTAAGTTTTCATGGCTGCAGCAGAGCCACCACAATGCTGTGCTCTGCTCTGGAAAAGGCTGATTCACAGCAACGTGAGGTGGTGCAGCCAAGAGCTGAGTATGACCTACAAGGGGCAGAACAGAGCCAGGATCACATTTTATCACTGATATGGTGATTATTGGACAATTGTTTGGCTACACAGACCAAGAAGAGCCTCAGGACACACCAGTTTTCTATGCAATGACAACAACCTAAGTTCAGGGGATGGACATCAATGTGTATTTAAAATATAAAAAAGCACAGTTGAATAATGCATCATGATGCTTTTTATCATAATTTTTCATCAAAAAAAAAAAGAGATGTAGGGAAGCAATTATAAGCTATTTTGATGGGCTCATAATCATCATTTTCCATAGAAACTTCAGAGCCTGTCTATGGAATATACAGAAATATCTGAAATGCTAATTGTCACTACATAATTGCTACAAGGCTGAAACGTGTTAACTAGGAACTATCTGGGCACTCAAGCAACCACATCTCTGAAAATAATGCAAAGAAAGCACTTCAGTCCCCTTCTGCAAAGCTAATCAAGTACTGTGCAAAGAAAAACATGACACCAAAGTCAGATGAACACAGCAGCTCTGTAGGTACACAGTGCAGAACAGAATTTATCTAGACAACAGTAAAATTCTGGTTTTAACAAAAAAAAAATCATTTCACGTTCAGCAAAAAACCCTGCTCAGGTGGATGGGGTGGCAAATGATCTGTCTGAAGAATTTTTAAAAGTAGTTTTAAGAACCGGGATTTCTTTGACCCAAGCAAAATCAAAGGCTGAGAAGATGCAGCTACTGTTTCCAGATGGACATATGGGACATAAGAAGAAGAGATGCTTAGGCAAAAAGACAGTGTTTACAATAATCATAAATAAGTTGCAGAAATCTGAAGGATATTTCTAATAATCAGTGCAATTCTGAGAGAAATTTCTAATAGGAGTAATGGAAAAAGGAAAAATCCAGCTAGATTTTAAATGGATATTCTATGTTTCTAGGAAGCTTTAGCAGTGAAGAAGAGCTCAAATAAAACACTGTTCTTGTAAATAAAAATACTTGCTAATTTTTCAAAATTAACATCAATTTGGTATTGGTAAATATAGTGCAGGAAAAAAAGTTTAAAAATTTGAAAAATTAAAAAATAAAGCTACCAAGAGGTTCATGGTTATTTGTCTACATTGGACAAAAGTTACTCCTACAGTAAATAAGTTTCCAGTTCCATTTCTTTCAAATACAAAAGCTCTGAGCTTAAACATGAGCATCACAAAGATTTGAAATGAAATGGTAATAACAAATTCCATCCTTCCTTTTATTCGACTACCTAAGAATAGAAATTACTACTAAAAAGAGCAATTTGCTGGCTAACCCAAGCTGGTGGGTCCTCTTCAGTGAATCACATCACACTTATATGACTTACAAATGTTAAAAGCAACAGACTACCCAGGAAAGGACAATACTTCCTTTTTAAGGTTCTAAATGTTGGCTTAAAGTGAACATTTTCTTAAGAGAAATGAAATTTTGTTAAGATATCAACCTACAGTTCTAATCACAGAAAACTATAAAGTCTTGAATTAATTAGAAATTATCAACTTCCTGCACCGATTGTGAGTCTGTCTTGCAATGCCATTACTAAAAAACCTTTGCTATTTTGCTTGTTATTTGTCGTTATCCTTGAGATCTCTGTAATATGTTATAGAGTGTCTAAATGTCAGTGTGTTCCATCTGATATTTGTCTCCTGGGGTTGGATTTCCTGGCTGCGTTGCTGCTCCACGGACGTGGCAGTTGGCAGACAGGCTGAGTAAATTCAGGGACTCCATTAGTGTGGCAGCAAAATGTAAAGAACAAAGAATGGTCCAGTCATTGATTTCCCGTTACATTTCCATTGGCTGGAAAGATTACACTTGGCTACTACCACCAAAGAGAACTTGTGTTATTCTGGGTAACTCATATTTAGATTGATTTTCCCTAAAACAGAATTTTTATAATTGCTCTTTCCTGTTCTAAGTCTGCCTTTAGGGAAGAGTTCCCAACATGGGAGGAGGAACATCCACCAAAACTTTATGAGAAGTTGCAGTTGAAGAGTTCAAAACCCCCACCAGGAAGGGACATAGGCACCAAACTCCCATAAATATGCTGAATTCCCAAGGACTGAGCATCTGCATTGTTTTGAAAAAGATGCTCAGTTAAAATAGTAATAATGAACCAAAATCAACTACTGTATTTCAAATATAGCCCTTGGCAGAAGATCAATCCAGAACTCAGAATGAGTAGAAATATCCTTATTTTGTTTTGTTCCATTTATTTTTGTTAGTTTCTTTGCTCTTACTTGGCAATACTGGCCAGGAATATCACACATCCACACTCTCTAATTTTTGTAGCACTGGAGAACTAGAAAAAAACCCACTGCAACTCAAAAGGAATCCAGTGGTCTCATTTCTTCACCAAAACTGAGTGAAACACATGAAATAGACAAACTGCAGGAAGAAAGAAAATGAAATTCAGTTCTTCTTTCCGTTTTAATATCCTAAGGCACAGATTCCAAAATACAGTATGTCACCAGCTGCATGCAACAACCACAGCGAAAACTAACCTCTGCTTGCTCCCTGTTCCCTGGAGGGCAGTGACCAGCAACAGATGCACAAAGAAAAGACTCTAAGAGCATTCCCCCAGTAACTCACAGCTCCTGGCAATCTGCAGTCTGGGGACTTCCTGAGCTGGAGGTTACATCAGCATCTTCCTGTTTAGTAGCCCTCAATGGACCTTTCTTTCATGAATTGTCTAATCATTTTTTAAACCTATATATATTTTGGCATACGAAACATCCTGTAGCAATGGATCCCATGACTTAATTGTGTGTTGTGTAAAATGAGTACTTCCTTTTGTTTGCTCTCAGTCTGCAGCACAGATTATCTGGTGCCTTGGAGGTGCTGTGTTCAGAGAAATGAACATTTCCACCACTGCCTGGCCATTTAAAACCTCTGTCCCAGGATTTCTGATCACCCTCTTTCCCTGTTGAAGAGTCTTAAGACTGTTAGTGCCTCTTCCATGGACATAGTTGAGCATTCCAAATATCCCCTCTGCCTTTCCTAATAATATATTGATTTTTTGGAGATAGGACTGCACATCTGGACAGGCTGGATTGACGGGCCAAGATGGCGGTGGAGTCACCAACCCCAGAAGTATCCAAGAAATGACTGGACATGGCACTCTGTGCTATGGTTTAGTTGGTCAAAGATTGGACTCAAAGATCTTGGAGGTCTTTTCCAACCTTAGTGATTGTATGACTCTGTTCTATAAACATTCTAGAATGTCAATGTGCCATTGAGTACACTGGCATACAGCAATTTTTTATATAATTTTCCATTTCCTTCCTAATTATTCCCAATTATTTCTTAGCCCTTTTCACTGCATCCAAGTGTTGAGGTGCATTTTCAGAGAACCATTCATGTCCAAAAACTTCTCTCAGCTTTAATTTTGACTAAAATCTTCAAAATTAATTTAACACCAGAAAACCTGATCAACTCACTGCTCCTGGTCAATTCTTTTGCTCAGCTATGAATATATTAAATAGTGGAGATTCCCAACCCAGACCAGAGGAAAGCACCAGTTCTCCTTCTAATGAAAAATGAGAAAATTTTTTTTCACCTATGTTCTATCTGCTTCTCATTTCAAGTTATTGCAATATCTCTCCTACCAGCACCTGAACACAAGACAGGTCTTCAGCCTTGGCACTGTAAAGGAAAAGCAAACTTTCCTCCAGAGTGAACACCAGTGCAAATAACTCATTCAGCTTTTTGCTATGTCATTCTTCCTGCATGTGTATTTTACACATATATTGGCTGTGCAGCTCTCTGGCAGAATCTCTTCTCTGGAGAAAAGGGGTTTTTTTCTTCAGTGGTTTTATGTCTTCAGCAAGTTGTTCTTCAAAATCTTCTTAGGTCTGCCCCTCGGTTTTATATTTATATATGGTCTGGTTTTATATTTAACCAGTCAAGGTTATGCTCTTTTTCCACCTCCCATTTTGAGCCAGATGCTTTTTTATTTATAAAAGCCTCCTTTTGCTCTACTATTTAACTTTGCTGCTCCTTCTTGATAGTGGTATATATTTACTCAAAGCCTCTAAAACAGCCCTAAGAAATATTTACAAGCACTACCACTAACTCATTCTATAATACAGTTATATTTATATATACATTACTTTGAAACACCATTTTTAAATGCAATGAAAGTATAAACAAGGCATTCTATTGCTTGTACTAGAAAAATATCATTGTTATTAATTTGGGAGGGGTTTTAATGTTGACATTGAAACACTTGCAACTACCTAACAAGAGTATTAGAGACCTGAGGCATATATCACCAAGAATGGAAACTCTCACATCCAGCATATTGATTCCCTGAGACTCCACAAATGAAAAAAAGGTGCCTTCCCTCACCTTCTTTGGTGAATTATTGATTAGCTCTGCCTTAGAAGTGCCCATTTCTCTCCAGTGATTGCAGGGAGAGTTTGGATAATGAGCTCTTACACTGACATCTATGTTGTAGGTATTTAAAATTGGGCAACATAAATCCTGCCAAGAGGAAACTCAGTTTGACTCTTTACTACTCACTCTGTGCTGGCAAGGAAGATGACGTGGTGTGGGAGAAGCCACATTCTGTCACTACCTTTAGAAGATACTTCTGTACTGGAGTGATGGTCTGTATCTTTCCTCATATTTGAAACACGCTTGATGTTCACATCACACCTACATTTAACAAGGTGATGTAAAAGCACTGCAACCAGATTTAAGTCAGTTGGCTGCTGGACAGCCACCTGAAAGAAAGGTCTGGTGGTGCAGTGAGCCCAGAACGATGTTCTGACACTGACTTTCAACAATGGATGGATTTTCAACCTGTTAGGTGGAAAGACGGTAGTGATTATTTATTTTAGAATTGTAGAGCCTTGACTCCTTGATCCTCCTGATTTTCAGATATACAGCCAGGGCAGAAGACTTAATTTACTGCCACTGATGTGGAATTTATATTACCACCTGTGGCCACAGCATTTATTCCTACCATTGTGTCAGGAAGTGACCCTCAGTCATTCCCAGCTTCTTAGCTAAGCAGTGTAAAACTACAGTCAGCAGGTTCTCTGCCAGTTTTTTCCAGCTGTAACTCTAACTGGAGCTGCTTTTGGCACTGACCTTTTCCATTACTTGCAAACAAGGTCAGAATATTTTGTGGGCCTTTTACATTACTCTCCTACAGATCAGTGTCCCTGTGGTTTTGCCTCCTAATGTCTGCCACGCTGGCAACAACTGTGCCCTTGGAGCCCAAGAATGGAAGTCTTGCAAGTGGTGAAATTGAGGAATATATCTTTTTTAATGGCCACTTTCCAGATACACTTCAAAGCCAGGTCTCCTCAGGCTTCTACCATCAGAGACTTTGAGCACCCATGGAGAGTAACAGAAGCTGAAGGTTGCTATAGAAATTGCTGTATTAAACTACTGTCCCATGGATTGCATCCTCTGTTGGATCCCAATTCTCCTCAAATTGAAAGCAGCGGCTGAACACCAGCATTATTTATTTGTGGGGAAGGGTAAGATTCACAGGAAACCCTGGACAAGCTTGTAAATAACTTGTCTGAGGTAAATGAAATACGTCATTTGTCCTTAATGATCTCTCCCTGCCAGCTCAGAAAGACAGCAAAATAAAGCACTTTGGTTTACATAACATATTGGTGGAAGTGAAGAAATTTTCTTGTCATCCTCAACAGAATGCAACAGAACAAAATACACAAAATACAGCAGAATTGCTCCAGGTGTTAGCAGGTTCCAGCTGTCATTGAAAGTTCCTCATGATCTGGAAGGCTTAGGAGGCACAGGTATTCACAGGATTGGAGACATTTAACTTCTGTAAGTATCTGAATCCTTTTACCTCTGCAGTTCAACTCCGTAATTTTTAGTCTAGATGATTCCATGGAAACATCACCATTCGTGTCTTGTGCATTTGCTCATTGTTCTGCTTTTCCAGCATAGCTGGTCCAGAGTCTCTTAATAGCCTGTTCTCTCTTATACACACACCCACTACAACATTAGCCCAGGATCCAGTGCCTGCAGTTCCTGCATTTCTCACATAGCATCATTCACATCAAACACAGGCAGCAAAGCAGGAGGCACAGGCACACAAAACAGGTCAGGAGAGGAACGAAGAAGACCTTAGAAGCCTATAAAATGCCTGATAAAGACTGCCATTAAATAATATTGTGATATTAATTGCAACAGTTTTGTGTTTTAAAAGTAATTTGGGCACAAAGCTTAGTGCAAATATATTCTGCTTCAGATTGGGTTTTGCATGTGCATGACTTTGAAGTATTTAATATCCAGCAAATTTTTATTGCAATTAAAATGGGGACATTGAGTCGGTATTTGTATCTTTGACACATCAAATCTGAATTCCTGATATGAGCATTTTCTGCACCATTTCAGATAATTTCAGGATCTCTATACAATTCCTTAAACACACTGGTATTTTACAGCCTTCCCTAAAGCGGTCCATGAACTTCCAGTTATTACCATTTGCTGATGTCATCCAGCCAAGGTCAACCCACCCCAGTATTTTACCATGTGGGGCCCATTATTGCTGATCTTCTCTCCAAGCAAGCAGGCTAAGCTCAGAAGTTGGATGAAGTCCAAATCTTTCCAGTTTTAAATAAACTTTTCTGGTTTGCCATGCTATTCAATAAAACGTTCCCAAAATAATGCTTTTTAAGGTATAAACAAGTTAGGCATTTAAACAAATGTTTGAATGGAGAAACAGAGAATATGTTAAAGGGTTGTGTCTTAAGTCAATCAAACTAAGAATAATCCTTCATTTTAGTGCTCAGAGAAACTCCCAGCTTCTAAACAAGATCAATGTCCAGTTATGCTAAATGATCTGCAGGGTCTCTGCCCTTTACACTTTACAGTTCTTTAGTGGGCAGAAGTACAAGGATGAACCAACTTTATGGTTGTAAAATCTTACATGTTGGCTGCTCTTGTAGTATAATTTATTAGCAAGTTTTTCTTTTCTTGTTTTCCCATCCTCCTTTTTGATCCAAAAAGGGGCTTGCTGGGGTGGACATGGAGATGAAGAATACCCCTGACTTCTCCTTCTATCCCCACAGAGCAGCCAGGTACTTCCACTGGACTTTGTCCAGTGTCAAAGAAGCCACAGGGCTATTTAGACATTTTCTGGCTAATAATCCATTAGTTTGGAGTTTGTGTTGTAGAAAGAATCCTCTCCCAAGAACCTCATCTCTCCATCCCATCAAACTGCCTGCTATCAAAATCTGGGAGACTGGCAGTACTAAGCCACAGCCACAGCATTCAAGGCAGAAATAATGGCAGCAAAGATAAGATGGCATTAGTATTTTATGAAATAGAAAAGGAGTATGTGATGTAGCATTTCTTAGGCATGGCTTACAATTGCATTGGCAATGGAATCAGAACCTTTTCTGTTTGCAAATAAAGAAAATTTACCGCAGTGGAACAATCTACATAAATTGTTATGTACAAGAGAAGAACCACATAAAGGACCTAAAACTGGCCTTACACAACATAAGGTGCTGTGCTGGCAGTTTGCACAGAGATGAGCATCACTGCAGGGCAAATTTCAGCTATGGTATGTATTTGCCTATCTTGCATCTAAAGATCTGGGCAGAGCATCCTGCACACAAATATGTACCTCAGGAAAGAGAAGAGGGAGAAAAGCACTAGTTCCTCTTAATGCATGTAGCAGTCATTTGGGAAAACCCCCCAAGGACTCTGCTCTGAAAATTATTGGGCAAACGTGTCTGAGAATGTGCATTGCAAGAGTGCCGTTAGAAGTGAAACTGCATTCATCAAAAGGAACTGGTTTCCTGTTCCTATTCTTCCCTTTCATTTTTCAGATGTGTAAGCTAGATAATGAAAAGCTATTCCAGACCATTTTAGGTATTGCTGGGATGAGGTAAGGTTGTTATCTATTTGAAGGAGAATCATTTTTCATTGTCCACTGGTATAAACAGGTAGACACTTCTTTGCTTTCTCCTCACATCCACCTGACATAAAAATCTTAACATTCTCCAAAGAGCATTCTCGATTCTCCAAATGGAATTCAACTGGGATTGGTGACTATAGCTATGTTGTTCCTTGAAAAGTTAGAGGGTACAAATTTAAAGTTGTTTTCATGTGGCTTCATATTTTTATTCTGTTTTTCAACATATGTGGAGCATAAACTAAAGACAACAACCTCATCTCATTGTACATTTCTTAATTCTCTAGGCCACCCTCTAATCAGTCTTTTAAACCAACAAATCTTTCAGAATGCAGACTAAACTCATCAAACCAGCCCACTATTACTCGGTCTTGCAAATAACTCTCTCTTACAGTCAACAGGCAACTGAACCAATTTCATTTTGCAAGATGTAAAAAATCCTCATTCTGGAATATCAAGAACCATTATGTAAGCTAAATTCACACTCATTTCACAGCACTAACATTCCTGATGAAGTTTCTTGTATATGAAGTAACATGACTGCTAATTTTCATGAAAAATCCAACCACCACTGTAATTTATTAGTACAGAAACCCCCTCTTCTCTGAGGAATGACAACTCACCTCATTCCTCAAACTATTCATGTGAATTTCTCAAACTGTTTTCAGAGGTGAATTGTACTTCTGAGCTCTAAAATTTGCATAGACTCATTTTTCAGGGAAAATGTATTTGTGGATTAATGAGCCCAAGGCTGGCTGCATCAGGCATAGAGTAAAATGGATATGCCATGTGCAATCCACTGTTTCTCATTCCAGAATGAGGCCACTGGATTTAACCACACTCATATCATGCAGCATTATGGGGAAAACAGCTTTTGTCAAGTCAGCAGTTTTTAACTGATCTCAAAAGATTGGGTTTTTTGCAGTTAATACAATAGTTGAGAGAAGAACAAAGATGAAACTTATTAAAAATAGAAACCTGTGTAAATATTTCTAAAACCCAAATCCAAACTGGGCAGATTGCCAGAAGTTCTCATTGACTTCAATGGGAAAGATAAATGCTTGATTTTCTTGAAGAAGTGCCATTTTTTAAGTGGCCCAATTCTGGGGTTCTCTTTGTATTTCTCAAAGTGTCTTATGTCCTTTCATACTCCAAGGCCAGGGTTTTGATCAGCTCCTAATACAGTTAACAAAAATTCACCCAGTGAGTGTTACATCTAACCTAGAATTTCGTCAATATTCCAGGGAATCGCTCAAGCGCAGCCCAGCAACCAGACATGGATTTGCAATGTGAAAAGCCGCGCGTGTTTTCAAGCCCTCACTTCAGGACATGGTCCTGATGAGCTGTTGTGTGGCTACACAGCAGCCCTGCCCTTCTCTTTCCATATTCAGCATTACAAAATGCTCCTCAAGTACAAGTCTGAGGCTTCCAACTGACTATCATGCAGTATGGATTGCCTGGAAACAGTGTGACACAGCAATGAGCTACAGAGCTGTCCCTCAGCAAGTGCAAAATTAATAAATATTATACTTGGCAGGATTTTTAGTAAATTCTCACTGGCCACAGCTCTGCCTCAGGACTGGCACAGATCTTTGCACCTGCATGCAGTCAAACAGCAGTGCAGATCTGGCACAACACAATTTTGCTAAGAATTGTTAAATTACACAACATCCATTTATTTGATTCCATTTGTCATTACACAAACAGCCACCTTTTGAAACAGCCCTTGCAGCAGGACTCCGTCATCTCACAGATTTTCTCAGGACAAAAAAGTAAAAATAATACATCCTCTGCAGCTTTTGCAGAGGGATTTGCTTTGGCATGGCACTTCCTTCCCCTGTCCCTGCCAAATGCCAGAAAGTTTGGAGAGGGAACATTTCATTCTTTGCCATAAAAACAAAGCAACACAGAAATAAAGGAGCAGTAAAGGGAGAAGCCTCCTATCTTCCCACCTAGAGCACGCTGTGATGAGGAGCAGTTGGCTGCAGCACAGCCTCCCAAATGTGGGACAGCTTTCCCAGCACAAATGTGTAACCCTAAAGAGACTTTTACAAGGAGTAAGCTGTGGTGGTTTTATTATTATTTATTTTCTCTTTTACTGAGGTGCTTTGCTCTTTTTGAGTTCACATGGTGACACCTGAAAAAAAAAATCTTAGAAACAACCACTGGGTTTATATTTCCTCTTCTTTTCAGAGACACTAATGTAAAGAACAGCATCCCTCTGGCCTGCAGGCACCTCTCCAGCCAGCAATTACAATTGAAAAGAATTACAGCTGCAATCTAGCTGAAGAAATTGTCTTATCTGCTCCATGAATGCACCCTTGGGAGAACTCCTAAATGCTATTTTATATCCCTGGAGAAGAGTAACATAGAGACAATGATGAAAAAGGCATCTGTTTTAGATGTGTGTAGTTCTAACCACGAACGTGGGCCATGTGATCTATGCCTGTGGATAGTATGACTGTGCTGCTCATTAAAATTTTATCATAGGTTGCTCCTTATCTTATTCAGTGTGTGGAAGCTCAAATGAGACCCAAACACAGTCAGTCCAGAACCTCCAGAATAGGTGTTTAAAAACAATGGAAGGATAGGCCATAACATTTGTCCCATTTATGAAGAAAGAAGAAAGTCTTTAAATTTATTTGAGGGCTGCCAGCTATGTCTTCCTGTACGGAAGTAGCACAGGTAGTATTTCACCAATATGGGCTCTCACAATGACAAGTAAGACAGGAGATACATTCTAAAAATAAGTTTCAAAGAAATTGATCTTGAAAATCTTCAAGAGAATTTTTCACTAACAACTCTCTTTGCAAAATACATCTCTATTTTTGTAGAGCAAGGTACTACAGAGCCCGTCTGGAAGGACTGAAAATGTTCAGGCTTCTCTCTGGAGGGGCATGGGTTAAATAAAGTCTTCTGATAGAGTCATCTTCCAGCATCTCTGCTCCCTACTGCTTGGTTCTTGCTCCTTGTACCTGTACATATGCATAAGGTACCTGAGACTTCATTGTCCTTAAAGAAATTACCTCAATCATGATTGAGCCACATCTGAAGTACCAACTCTGGATCATTTTAGCATTCCTGAGTTAGTCCCCGCAACTTTAATAAATCTTAAGGTAGATTTAGCTGGCTTAATCTCAAAGTCAGAAAGAAAACTGAGAGAAACAGTTTAAATACATGTTTTCTCTGAGAGGTTCTAAAAAACCAGAGAGAGGTCCCAAGGTATTTGCTCATATCCAGTTAGTCAGTGGTTAGTCAGCCAAAACACATTAAAGCAAGGTGGCACTTTCTGTTCCATTTGTCATAGACTTGGGCATAAAGATGGAAGTAATTTGTTCTTCAAACAACCCCACTGATGTAAGCAGGGGGACCGGTTTTACACACATCATCTTCCAAAATACAAGGTTCTAAATCGTGTTTGGTCCCAGCCCCCAAAAGGCGTGGAGAAACAAGAGCACTCTCATTACATACCCACCTCCAATCCCACACGTCTACTCAGTTGTGTTAACGATCTTCAAAGGCGTGGATTGTGAATAAGTCTAGACATGCTAGAAAGGCAGTCCTGGGAAACTGAGTGCTAAGAACTGGCAAGAACTGATTAAATGAATAAACTGTTTTGAGGAGCACTGGAGCACCTGCATCGTTATTGTCTTCAGCTGAAGATATTAGTGCTCGCACCTCTTCAAAATCAGGAGCCATACAATAATTCAGGACTGAGAATGTTTATTGCAGACCAAGCCTAGCCTTCCCCCCAAGAAGATACTGGTCTCTCTGTCACCCACCCAAGGCACAGGCTGAGAAGAAAATAGACCTGTGCCTGCTCCATGCCAAGAAAAACAGAGCAGAGATGCCTTCACGGGCATCAGCCCCTGCTGAGCCCTGTTGTGGAGATTCAGCTCCAAAAGCTGTATCAGTTTGATGCTGTGCCCAAGATAATTAATGAGCCTGCGTGCAGAGCTTATTTATTGGCCTACTTTCAGTCCCGTGCTGACTCAACTTTTTAGTTCACTTCCACACATGGCACCTGCATGAACTCTGCTGTTGTGGGAGCCTCTTCCAATCCATCCCACTTCTCACACGTGTCTGTGTCCCAGATGATACCCCACAGGAACTGTGGAAAAGCAATGGAATGCTGCTTTTGAAGATATATTATAGAGGGCTTTTATGTTCACTATTTACTAAACAAATGCTATATATACAGGGAGCAGAGCTCTGTAACTGTGATGAATGAGAAGTATTTTCTAAAAACTATGCCTCTGTATTTTAAAATAGAGAATATAATTCCCTGTTGCTTTCTGCTACTGTTCTTGCTTTAATATACATTCTGTCCCTGAGTTTTCTCTTAAATATTTTTGGGAAAATGATGACATGAATCCAACTTCATATTAACAACGCCATTTTTGTTACAAATAATCAAAGACAGTTGGTTTGAGCCACTGTGCTACAATTCAGAATATATCAGACTCTTTTCAAACTCCACAACATATTTCTTGCATGACCCAGAAGAATCCACAATCTCTTTGTGCCTGTCTTTCCATCCATAAAATAATGAAAATAACATTCCCTTGTCTTCTCTGTGTTGCCTTTTTTTGAAGGGATGATACAGCACCTATTTTAATAGGTCTCAGGTGCTGTAAGTAGAGTTTCTCTAGTGGGTAAGAGCCACACAAAACACAAATAAAATTCTTCCAAATGGTCTTTAGTAGGTATTTTTCAATATGGTATTATGAAAAAGATATAAATCCAGTCAGTGCTTTAGGTTTTCTTGAAGTAAATTGAAAACCCTGAGACTCACTCATTAAAATAACATGCTGTTATTTTTGAATAACCATCCAAAACTATATTATTAAAAAACTCTGCATTGCAAATACTTGTCAGGACTGAATTCATTGTCCATCTCCACAAAGACAGCAGATAAGACACAGCAGATAAGAAAACTGAAACTGTGGATTTAATATTGATTTTGAAACACAGGAAGAAACAAGACAAAATGTGATATAGTACCTTAGCAAGAAAGCAAAGACACAGGTATCGCTACATCTTCCAACAAAAGAAAGTGCAAGTTGGTTTGTATGGATTCATTTAGTCTTCCCAATATCCTTCCTTCCCTTAGGAGTGTTTCCTAAGGGCTACATGTTACAACACCTAACCTCTAACACTGGGCATATGACATACAGTCCTCAAGGTGATATCCATTTGTGTATACATAAAGAAATGCAATTAATTATTATTTTATCTGCACTTAAAATAGCCCATTTTCAATGGTTTTGAGAGACAAACAGTCAAATTACACACTTTTACAAACAATACAGATCATTCACACAAAACCCCTTTGATTTACAGTGACAATTCACAGGAACGTGGCTGCTGCTTTTAACTTACTCAGGATTTTTACCAAATCGTTGAAGCCAAACTGTCTTGCTTTTCTCTCATACAGAAAGATTTTAAAAATAACAAAACCCAGCTATGTCGCCAGCTAAAACAGTCTTCAGACTGAACTAGTTCAAATGATATGATGCTTCCACTTAACTTAGCTTTCATTCTATTTTTGTCTAAACCACTTCATACAATATTCAAAACATAAAAATATGATCAAATTAGAAAGTTAAGCATACCATGTGGGAAGCCTGAAAACATGGGTTACATTACCAGGTGAAGTTTATTTCTGTCTTCTTTCCTATTCCGTCTTTTTTGCTGTCTTCTACTGTGCTACAGCCCACAAAGGATTCACTCACTAACCAAGAGACGTGGAGGAGGAAGCAGCAATAAGGGCATTTGAGTAAAAGAATGATAATCAGTGTCACTACCATCAAATTAATTAAGTATAGAGTTGGGCAGAGGGATCTAATCAGAATATATAGCTCCACCAGATTTAAGCTAGTTGCAAAGTTAGACTGAATTTATTGTGATTTTGTCGGGATCTTTTGTTTTGAAGCGTTTGCTTTTGAGTGGACTTGTGTTGTAGAACAAAGTGACACAAAGCTGTAAACTCCTCAGGATCTTTCCCTTTTGTCTTCCTCTTTGCTCAACACAACAATACTAACTCAGGGCCCATCTTAGACTTGTAAACATAGAAATCCTGGCTCTTGTCTGTACTCCTCTCAGCCTCTCTTATTTCTCATCCCTGTAAACAGAGTTCTGCTGGCCAGGGTGAACTTGAATCCAAAAGATCTATCAGATTTTTTCCATTTCTTCTTTATATGGTCGGCATCTCCGCAGCTCTATTCATGTCTTCTTGAGTTTGCTTTTGTCTGCCTGCCCCACTTCTCCACACCTCCTGGGACAAGCAGCACATCAGATCTACTCTGCTCTTTGTCAACAACCAAAAGCAGCAGGTAAAGCTTTTTATCCCTAAGCTGTCTGTTAAGAGCAGGTTGGGAAAAAAGAATGCTTTCTGTAGCCGACCTTCCTAAGCCCAGAGACAAAACCCAAAGACAGAGGTGAGTATGAAGGACAGAACTGGAGGATGTTTGTAGGGGAAACTGGAGGAAGGGTTTAGGGGAAAAGCCTTCCTGACCTACAGAGAGAAAGTGGAGTGTGGTTGAGGATGTGCAGGTTAGAAGGGTGACTCTTCAACAGGCGGAAGGGCACAACTGAGGAAGGTACCTGTACAGAATTAATAGGACAAAACTATCCCAGAGTCTTGGGGCCATGCACATGTAATATAATGCCACAGGAAAAGGGCCAATCCAGACTCTGGAAAGCAGCATGATTCAGGCCAGCAAATGTAGGATGCCCAGCTGCAGCACCCCAAGAGCACCTCTCAAAGTGTCTCAAAACATTACCAGCATGTCTCTGACACACATGAAGGAGCTGCAGAAATCTGAAACTTCAAAGAAAAGAGCAAGGACTCAGTGTCTTTTCAGAAAAACAGTTGATTGTTTTCTAGCATTCAACTCAAGATTTTTAATCTCTGAGTCTGGCAATACCAAGAACTGACAGAATTTGCAATACCAAGAATTGCAATACGCTTTTAGCCTAGTATCACACACCTACTGCCTGGTATTTCCCCAGCCTTGTAGTTTCTGCTTTCCTTCTTCTCTACTGGACTTTGCTCATTGCATCAATATTGGCATTTTGAAGCCCAGCTGGGGAACTCTGATCCTCTGCTATATCCCTGAAAGTGATCACTCTCTCCATGAAGAGGTCAAGCATTTTTGTTCCTGAAGAAATTGCAGCCAGTTGGGGAGGAGGGAGAGAGAATTTGCCTCAATATCCAACTAAAGCAAATCGAAAACCTCAGAGTGAGAGTCTCCCATTATCACACCATTTTAAGAAGCACCAGACCTGAAATGAGGCTGCTCTGAGAAGGAGAGACAAGAAGCTACAACCAGAAGCAAACAGGCCTTTCAGCTGGCAGTGGGAAGCACAGAAAGAACGACACTCACACGCGATCCAGAGCCTGCTGAAATCAGAGTCTTTCCAAGCACTGTCAGCTTTGGACTCAGCACACCCAGACGTTTTTGCCAAAGGGAATAATGCTGCACTGTTTTACAAAATCATGAAAAACAAGTAGACATTGCAGATTGTAAGAGATGAAGAAAAGATAATGGCAATTAACCACACAGAAGAGATCAGCTTCTGTGGACAAAACAGAAACTGGATTGGCAGCAGCTTGCTCAGAAATGTGCTGCAGATGTACTTCAGCATCAGGCTGCTGAGATCCTGTCACCAATGGCTTTTTGGAAATAAAACAAATCAAGAACTAAGAAATTACAATCCACATCAGGTTTAGGGGAATTCCTCTCCCTGTGTGGAGGAGGAATACACAATCATCTCACGCTGGTTTGGGATTTCTAAACACAGAATGAAATGCCACTCATATCATAATACTCACAGAGTGGAATTACTGTGTAGTGTCATTTTAGAGCACATGACAGCGGTATTAACAAGACAGCCCTTACAACTGGCTAAGCTCCATTTGAAGTCTTTCTTTTTAACTGCCTAACAGAGGCGTGTTATTTCATATTAATTAGCAGCATTAAGCAAATGACAGTGCATGGAACAGGTTCAGGGTAGGTGGGGATCTGAAAATAAACAGCTTTATATGCAACCAGCAATCATTACTTACACAAGATCGGCCCCCAAACCATAATAACCTACCAAATTTTCAGAAGAAAAAAGTGGAGATGTAATTGTCACTTATGGATAAATGTGTTTTGGTTTTAGAGCCTGAATGACTGCAAGGGATTATGTCAAATCATGTTGCAGCTGTAATATTTAAAAAGCTCTAGCTGCAATGTTCTAGATTATAAATTACATTTGATTTCATTTTTATCATTCTGAATGGATTATGATTGAAATGAGTATGTAAAGTAATTGCCCATGTAGGCAATGCACCACCCTCCTCCGCCCCTGAGGCTCTTGTAAACAAAACAAGGTAACTCAAGGGAATATTCAGAGAAGTTAGTAAATGAAAAGTACACCCTTTTGTTAGTGTCTGTAATTTTCCTGTATTCTTTTGCAGCCAATATCTGCAGCATCTTTCATTAGCAGAACAGCCAGTGTCTGCAGCTATGGGTTGTGGAAACTAATTATTATGTTTCTCCAATAAAAACTTCTGTTCTAAAGAAGTCATTCAATTGCCACCTATTTTGTACTGATTTACTCTCATCATCACTTTTAGAAAAATCTGCCATGCCCAGTGAATGAACATACGTATTCATGAAATCCACCTGCTCTCTTTACTTCACAATAGGACTGATTTGGCTTGTGGTTTCTGTTGTATTCGAAGGTGTCACCATGCTTCATGCATTTCATGATGAACACCTTCAACAACCCTGGCTTTCTGTTTGCTTTGTTTGAGGAGGAAGAGGGGAGAGGGCTCAGTGCTCAGATGAGAGCCAGGCTACAGGCTGATTGACAGTGTAATAAAATATCCCAATCTTTCTTTGTAATCTCGCACAACATAATGTGAGTTGGCATTACTTCACTGAAATGAAAGCTGTGACTCTTGACACAGCAGTCAGTGCTGCAGCATGCAGACAGAGTGCTCTGGGTCTGGGAGGTCGACCACTCACTAGCTTTGCTAAAACAGGGTTTATATAGGTACAAATATTAATATTGTAATACAAATATTTCCTAACAACATCAGAGGAAAAGAGAGGGCAGAGAGAGAATGCTCAGTCATTAGGCTACAGCCTGATTACTAATTTTAGCATCACTGGTGAGTGTGACCAGGCAAGGCAGCCTTCAGGAAGAGGGGTCTGGTACCTCTGGGGTGAGAAAGCATCACTGAGGTGTTTGTGGTCGTGTAGACACAGGGTGTGACTCCCACAGGAGAGTGGTGGGTTTTAACAGCAGCAACGTGTGTAAAGAGATGGTAGCAAGCTCTTCAGCAGGAGCTCAGATTGCTCTTCTGAGTGATTGCTCCTGTTCTTGAGCCTTCTTGAGTTCTTCAGCTTTCAGGTGCCCTTGCCCACCACCCAACTCCAACCCTTCCAGAAGCTCACAGCGGTATTCCAGCTTCTCCATCTTCTCCACGTCAGCAAAGCCAAGGAGAGACACTTGGCACGTGAAAGCACCATGATTTTCCCCTGCTCTCAGAGAGAAAATGGGGCATCTGTGCCCCTGGGACTATCAGAGGCAGGGCTCAAAACAGCAAGCACAAATGGGAGCTGGTTCATGGGCATTTTGTTAAGAAATGGTCTACGATTTACACAGGACCTGAAAAGCTCTGGGCAAGGTGATGAAGCATCCAATTTCCTTGGTAAAGGAATAGAGGTATTAATGTCCCTCAAACTTGATAACAAGGAAAGAATAATTTTTACCCACTTGCCTTTTTCTATATCAATCACAGGAGTCCTACACATGACCACAGCACTGACAGCTTCATTGGAAATACCAGTATTGCCCACACACACTGCAAACCAAGAAGCCATTCCAGTCTCAAGAAGGCTTTCTCATTTGTCTACAAGTTACTGATCTGTAATGCTTAGCAGAACATGCATGAATTATATGTTCATTTCTGGAAAAGCAAGCAACAAAAATGTAAAATTAATTCAATAGCTAAAAGACTTCTTTTGAAGTAAAGTGGCTGCTGTACACATTTGTTACCTGCTGAATGTGTTTGTTGCCACAGCTCGTGGTTGTTTTAATGCCACAGTTTAACATATCAGTTTGATCATATCTCAGTCTATGCCATCCCACGTGTGTATAGTGATTAATAAAAAGAGCCTTGAGATGGAACAAGTATGAACACGTTAGCACAGCAACATGGAATGATTTATGGCTACATGAGAAAATTGTGATTTACATGATATGAGAGACATTTCCCAGACTCAGGAAGGAAAGGGGAACTAAGATTTTCCTGGCACTTTTCATTTTCTCATTGCTAAGACTCTTCTTTTGAGAGCTTGTCCACTTTTAGTGCCATATCAGTTGGTGTAGCTGACAATCATAACTGTCCCCATAAGACTTCCTGCTAGATAAAATATGACCCAAACCATGGAAAACAGAAATTACTGTTTTCTACCAGTGGTATAAATAGCAAAACTAAGGCCAGCTATATATACCAATGCAATGCATACAAGCTGGCTATCAAAAGTCATGTCAAGGACATCTGCCCAAATTACATTTAAACCAAAACAAATCTGGCAGATTTTAAAAAAACTCCTCTCAAGAACCTGAAATATCCCACCTAATTAATGTGATGGACAATTTTTTTTTTCAAATAGTGGCTTCAAAGAGAGGGCATGGATACTGTGGGGAGAAATTAGATCAAGTCTGTGTTCGAACTTCCTTTACAGCAGCAGATAGGCTATTAGGGCACAACCCAAATTGATGGCTCTCCTTCCATGGACTTCAAGCATGTTTTGAACCAGTCACTAAATCTCTCCAAGCTTCAGCTCTCTCTCCATGAAAGGTACATATAAGAAATTCCCACCATACACATTAGGACTGTGTAGGAGTCAGACTTGTAGAGAACACCTTTCAGGAAAACCTTGGCTGAACATCAGGCCATGCTTTCACAAGCTACTCAATAAAAAGTGGAAAACGACACACATATTTAGGTCATTTGTATTAATAGTAGTTTAAGCTGGTACTAGCAAGACTTAGAATGCTCTTATTTTTTCTTCTCCATGCATTTTTTTGCTGTGGCAATGATGTCCATCTAAATCCCAAATAAAAGCACAGTTCCACTTCTTTGTTTTGGCTTTACTGCCACAGACAATGGTCTCGTTGTCAAGTGCCTTATGCTGCAAGACAAACACCTCTGCTCTGATGCTGCACACCAAGGAAAAGCAGTGGTGCAAGGTAGCCCAAGGAGGCAGAGGCAGTGATCCAGTGCTCTGTAAAATTAAGAGTGCAATGGTGTGAGAAATCTCCTGGTTGGGAAATTGTCATGTGAGTTGCTTGGGTAAAACAGTCAGTTATATATCCTACAGCATAAAGTGGAAGCCACCCATTTTTTGTGTAAAATTATCCCTTTTCATGATTGTTAAAACTGACTGCTAAGAGTTCACTACCGTTGAATTATTTTCCTGAGCAATAGGCTTAATTTTTGGCTATTAAGTTCCCTGCTGTGCTCAGTTTGGATGCTGTGTGAGTGCCGATTTATCTCTTAATAAGTCTCTATATCAGTGTTTCTCATCAATAAATTTCAATGCTAGGGGCTGCCACAGGAGACAATGGGAGTGAAGTGAGGGAGAATGTGAAGCGTGTTCACTTTTGTCAGAATTCAAATTAAAGAAAATCTTGCTCTCTTACATCCTCACATACCTTCATCCTTCAAACTGCAACCACTTTCCAAATCCACACCAGTAAATAAACAGATTGTGGACAGTATAGCTGATTTAAAAAAAAAAAGAATGAAAGTAAAGGGGAGACAGAAAACACATTCTCTTCACTCAGTCCTGTGGAAAGCCTGAGCAGGCTGTTCTTTGCTGAAGCTGCTGCTGAGGAGCAGTAACACATCTGTCTACTTTACACACTTCTGCAGCCCGCCACACCACCGTGTCCAAGTATGTGCCATGCTCACAGTGTGCCTGTGAAGCAGGAACATCCTGCTCTCTCCATTTTCCAGGCAGAAGCAAAAGAGTAAGTGATTTGTTCAAAGTCACATGGGAAATCTGTGAGAAACAAGGAATTAAACCCAAAGCTCTTCAATCTTACTTCATCTCTGACTGCACTCCTGTACAGAGCAGAGCTAAGCACACGTGGGTTAACAGCACATTGCCTTACACTACCTCTGGTCTGTAATGAAAAGTGTTTCAGCAAAGTTATTTCCTATGAGCTTTAATAAAATTACACCAGAATTCTCTGGTTCCCTAATAATCTAATAAGAGGAATATTATTAATTACCAATGCCGTGAATTCTATCTCATTTACAAGAGTAAACTGAGCACTAAAAATGATGTGGAATTTCAGCAATATAATCACAAACTTCAGCTTTGATTTGCCTTTGAACCAAAGAGTAAAACCAAGTTCAAATGTAACCGAGATGTGAGTTTAAACATCCTTGGAATGCCACTAACACATGTCAGCATTTCTGCTTCGACTGCAACAGCTCTGCTCGGGAAGACGCCTGCCTTCTGTTGCCAACGATGTTGTCTGAATACTAAAAATGCAGAACTAGAAGATGGTCTGATACAGACCATTCTTGTGACATTCACATTTCATCCAGATAATACTGCTCCTTCCATTGATGTGGGAGCTTCTAACAGAGATGGCAAGGAAGGGTACATAGTATCAGCTGCAGAGGTGAGTCAGATAACTGCCATTTCAGTCGTACAAAGGACTGCCTTGAACATGAATGTAGGAAGCACAAAAGCAGCACATCACAGGCTCCACTTCCAGATGCTGGGTGAGGCTGGGCTACAAGGCCAGCAACAGCATCACTTAAATTGATTGTGAAACTGAAATCTCAAACACTTTCTCAGTTTGTTTTAAAGGCCTCCTTTATCTTCCACTATATTATAAACAAAATTTCTGTTAAGAAGAATGTATATGAATTATTAGAGCTAAGTTGGAGACAAAGGGACAGATTATAGGAATTGCAGTAATTTATAACTGCAAATATAAATCTGGTTGTCCTGATTTTCATATCATCAGCTGGAACTCAGACAGAGGAGTGGGTCTGACACTAACACTGGCACATTTCCAGCAGCCTCACAGTGTCTGGTATATCTGGATCTGCCAACTGACTCCATCCCTAAAGTGAATGCTCACAGGACAGGGCTCTTACAGGGATACCTCACTAGGGATAGCTCCCTCTAGAAAGAGGGAATGGTAAATCAATAAATACAAAAGTTTCTTTCCAATTTAACTGTGGGAATAGAACCCAACAACAATAGCCTGAGGCAGCTACTCCTGGCCAGCCCATGAATGCCTCACACCCACAGAGAAGGGCTTATGCAAGAAAGTATTTCTTCTTGGAGACAGTACCATCAGTGGAAGTAAAGACTCTCCGAAAAAAATCTCTTGGATAAAAGTCTCACTCATTGGAAGACTAAATTAAATTATTATATTTAAAAGCATTAAAAATATGCCAGTATTTTAGGGTGTGCTTGTGTGCATGTGCAAAGTCTTGCTGTGATTTTTTAGCATAGGGTTCTCCCTATTCAAAGTTTTAATGAATTTTCCTGCAGTTCTTAAAATGTTTGCTTAGAGCTGCTCTAACTCTGTCTGGTTGGACTGTGCCGGGTCACCCACCTTGAAAAGTTTCACAGCCATAAATTCAACACAGCTCTGATGACAGCCAAGGAGGTTTTGAATTGTGCCCAGCCTCCTGCCCATCTCCAGTAGCATGGGAAGCAAAATTCTAGAATTGCCAGGCAATTCCCTCCTCAAGGGCTGCTCCAGCATCTCCAGAGCAGGTGAGAGCCTCCCACTGACAGCAGCAGCTGAGAAGGTGGAACACAACCAGAAAGATGGAACCTGACATACAGAAAATAACCAGATCCAGTGGTGATTCAAGCCTGTCCTCGAGAACCAAGGTGCACACACAGTAATTTGATTATCTAAAATATATCATAGCAACTTCTCAGAATTTTCAGTAGAAAACAAGCTCAACAAAACTATCTCAGAAAATTGTGCAAGTATTTAAGGACAGCTATAAATTATAACACTCGTAGAACAAAGACATTTCTCAAATTTTACCTGCCCATGGACTTATACTTAGTTGAGAATCTTTTGATATCTATCTACATGTTAAAATAGGCTTTACACTGAAAGCAAAATCAAAGTAAACACTTAGTGTGTAATAGGCCATCACCAAACTTTTAAAAAGCCTTGATAAAAACAGTTTTATTAGCTTATTTAAGAAAAAAATCATAGTCCTTGAAAAACAAGGTACAGATATCCCTACAGTACAAGCTAAAATTAACCATAGGGGCATTACAGTTAATAAAGAGAAGTTATTATTCATTGATATTGATTAAATACAAAATGTATCTATTACAGCTCTATTAGGCAGGCTGTGACCACCATAAACACACTGTTATCTGCTAAATATAAACCTTATTAGAAGAGTTTCCTACAAACAGTCCTAGGGGTAAATTTAATTTTCCTTCAATTATCTTAGGCATGAAGTTGAGAGTTCAGAGAGGTTTTCAATAGAAAACACTGTTTTAAATTCTCCAGCAGATCTACACAGGTATTCATTTTGAAATTGCTAGTTTCCATGTCCTTGCCTTTAAATAAGTTTATCTTTTTATGACTTAGAGACTTTTCATTAGGGTTTTTGTTGATTTAGAGCTCTATCTCTAAGGATATTTTTTAATGTAAAAGTGGTTTTCAGGAGTTTCTTGTCTTATACTTAGGAAACCTGTATTTGTAGTAGTACATTTATATATTACTGCTACTAATACTGCTGTTTTACACATACAGTCCCGATTGTCATGTAGTTAGGCATAACAATAAATGTTAAAAATTACAGTAAGAAATAAGGGATGCGTGTCTCTGTGTGTTTGCTTTTGAAAAGGCTTGTTGTTTGTTTCTCCATTTTTTAAGAGGGATTACTGTATGTTCATGATGTCAAAGGCAAGTCAAAGAGGCATCCAGAACTTTTCCAACCAGCCAGCTCTCCACTCTTCAGAGAGCACAAAAATGAGGCCTTTCCAGCTCCCACCATGGTGATCCTGTAGGGCATGGCACACCTGAATAACTCAGCCTTGGAGGTTTTAAGTATGATCTATTCCAAGAAATCAAACTGATTTGTTCCAAGAAATCAAACTGGGTTTTAATCTGCCCTTACCATAAATGGCTATTTTGCCATATGTGTGTGTCATTCAGACACATAAAGGAGTCACACACCCTACACACACATCTATTACAGCATCTACAGAGAGGCTCAGGGGCTGAGCTCCAGCTGGGCTTGTGCCTGTACCACCCATGGACGGCTCTCTCTGAGGGCTGATTTTGGTGGGATGTTGGCCCCCAAGCAAATGAGGAGAGATTGACTGATGTGCCAGCATTCTCCACCATCCTGAGCTGATCTGTGCCTGGAAAGCAACCAAGCCAAGGGAGCTGGTGACACTTGGAAGACTGAGCAAGAGTGACCCAGTTCAAGAGCTCAGAGAGGAGGAGCTGCAGGTCCATCCCACCAGCAACATCAGCTCTCGGCACGGTGAGAGAGCTGTTAAAAAGCCTTGATATGGTACCAAAGTGGAGAATGCCAAAATGTTCTTGGGAATGGTTGCTCAGGCTGACACACAATCACAAAGAGATTTCCAGCTGTCCAAGGAAGACTTTTGTCGAGGGTTTGCTGGCAAAAAGAGGAGGATAGGGGAGAACCAGTCGTTCAAGCTGAAGGCACACAAAGTCAGATTAGAAATAGAGCACATGCTATTAGCAGTGAGGTTAATTAATCATGGGCAAAACTTACTCATTTTGTGGTGGATTTCCCAACACTGGGTAATTTAAAAACCAACATGCATCATTTTTCTGAAGCATATGGTCTTGTTCCAACAATAAGCAAAGTTAGTGGATATGAAGCAAAATAGAAGAGAGTTGCATGACCTGTCTTATGCAGGAGACTAAACTTGCTGATCTAAGCAGCCATTCCTAATTTAAACTTTGTGGGAAAAGGGATGGTTTCACAACGTGCAATTAATCAACATCTATTTACTGAATTGACATGAAACGTTGCTATACAAGATACCATAAAATAACATTACTGAATTAGGCTCATTGTTTTCCATAAAGGAAGTTTCATTTTATTGAAACATATCGAATTTTTCTTTGTGAAACTAAAAGGAACTGCAGAAAGTTCATAAAACAAGGAAATTTTCTCTATCAAGTAAGTGGTATATTTTCAGCAGGATAATACAAGACATTTTAAAAAAATTAGATAATTTCTTTTAGGAGGCTATATTTTACCAGAGAAAAATATGAAAGAATAATGGAGCAATACTTGATTAAATCCAGTAGAATAAAAAAGCAATAGAATGGGCAATAATATATGCAGGACCAGAGCATCTGTATGCCATCTTGTAATAAATATGGCAGGAGTAAAACATTAAACAGGCAATGGAACTGGGTGAGGAAGTGTGAAAGACAATCAGGGATAGATTTTTTTGAGAGTTATAGTGTGTATAAAACATTGGCTGTACTGGAGGACAGAAGAGATTCAGACTGAAATTATGTGCAGATGGAAGTTACTGAAGGCAGGAAAGGCTGCAGCCTAAGTGCTTGAGACAGGTGAGATGTTATCGAGCAGATAAAGCAAAAGAGATGGGTGAAAGGCACTACAAGACATCTGAGAGGGTGACACCATTGTTTGCTGCAAGGGTTGGTGACATATGAAAGGAAGCAGCAAGGTTACCACTACATTACCATGGGCTAATTTTCTGGATGTTTGTTTGGTTTGTGAGAGAAAGAAAATAGCTTTTGCACAATTTTTCGTCCTATCAATGCAATAACACAGTCCATGGAGAGGTAATTTGATAGATCTTTTACTGACTCGGGGCCATCCTGACTCTGCCCAGTCAATGCCCTCCCACAGGAGCACCCACTCTGGTTTTCACGTGGCTGCCACACAACACCAAGCAATGACAAATCTGGTCCCCAGTGTTGAGGAGCTCTCCTCAGCCAATAACCACAGCTGTGGAGGGAGAGCATGGGACATGCACCCAAAAGTGTCCTGCTGCAACTCACTCTGCAGTGTGGAAAACAACGTCTCCATTCATAAGCTAAGCTATCTGCTCAGAGGAAAATGCATTGCTTCCTGGAGAAGGGATGAAGTATTTTACCTCTTCCCTGAGAAAGGGGAAGGAATCTGGATTCAATCCTATGCCTGGAGCAGCAATTGTACTGGGACAGACTGTACAGTTAGAGCCTGGTCCTACCCAGTGGCAAAAGAAATTGGTGTTTCATTTAAAAAAAAAGAAAAAAGAGATACTTGTTAAATTTTTTAGCTTATTAAATACATTTCACTTGTCTGAACAATAAAATTTAGTAAGTTACCACTAGCCGTGTTATCTGAACAGTTTAATTTTATGGCACAAGAAACACTTGCATCTGCTGATTAAGATCTGTGATTTGCACTTTGCACCTCATGAAAAAAGTTACCTGGAGCTAGAAGAGAGGCAGAGAATTTCTTTTAATGAAATATTAATACAAATTAATTCAGTGGTAGTAGTAATTGTTACTGAGATCATTCTTCAAAATTCCAATTTCAATTCACCATCCCAGTGTTTTATTACCGACTTTTTACAGCGCTTGTGCACTGAATTACAGCAAAATCTCCGCAGGACAAAGATGTGCTGCGTGAATTACTCCTCGTTGTAAAAATCTGAAGTGCTCTGTTTACAAATCTGTACCTGATATTTCCATGTGTTATCTAGAAGCCAAGTAAATCTGCGCTGTAGTCTGAAATAAGATTTCCTGGTTTAATGTAAACTTGAATCATGGTCAGTAAACACTGCAGTTTTGGATAATTGAAAGACCAAAAGAAATTATAGAGCAGTTTAGGGGTTGTTAAGCGTGTTGCACATGGCACTAACCCCCTTCAGGCAGCAACAGGCTTGTCCTTGGCACTCGTTCCCCATCCATCCCTTCCCTTCTCCCACCCCCCTGCACACACAAGGGCAGTGCAGGACAGGGTGTATGCAGGGAGGTGACTCAACAACTCGTGGATACCAATCCCGAGCCTCCACATGGCCCAGGGCCAGGAGCAGCGAGCAGATTTGGCTGAGCAGCAGCTTCTGCCCCACTAATGAGTCCCAGCTGAACGTGCCGGGGAAGGGGTGACCACCTCCACATTGAAGTCATCTCCATCTGTGCCGAGTTTGGTGTTGTGTCTGTGAAAGTCCCGAGCTACAGCTTTTGCTCCCTCCTCCTCATCAGGGCTGGTGGTTTCTTTTATCAGTTCTGTCACTGACTCATTGTCTGACTGCGGGAAATTAATTTAGTTTTGTCTGTTCTTCAGTTTTCTCCATAGCAGAAGAGCAATAAACTGCTATATAGACATGTGTACACCAAACACTGCACACACTCTTACCACTCAAAGAAGGCTTTTTAGCATGTTTTGTGTGTTGAGGTCCCAACGCCAGCATTTTACAACAAACATAATATTTTAAACTTCTTGGCACATATTTCCATACACTCATAAGTTGCCCAATAGCAGCGGTCTAACCCTTCAAAACCGTCATCAGGTTCTAAGCCAAAAGAAAGGTGATTTAAACATTAATTTAAATACAAAAGTGACTAGGAGCTGAGGCATATTCAGATATAACTGATAATAGATGTAAGATTTTTATTAAATATAACATCACGCTATGTAGGCATCTCAAGGCACTCTGAAGACAGAGCACCACATTTAATCTTTCAGCTTTGCATACAGAGAAATTTTATGTAAAACATTCAGAGGGAAAATTATGGTTACCACTGGCTATTTATTTTTTTTAAGAAAAGTAATTAACCCCTTTTTCAGGCTAAATGTTTTCTTCATTGATGATGCTGTTTTCCAACTGGTACAAGAGGTTAAAGAACAGGTGCTGCACTAAACTCTCATTTTTTATTAAGATTGGGAAGTAATTTAGAGGCAGTGTTTCTAAACTAATTGGTCTAATCACAGTTTCTCAATTTTTATTTCACATTTCTTGTATGTCAGATCTGAGGGTGATTATTCTGTGTTACATGTGCATTTGGTGGAAAGAAACTTGATAAGTGATTCAAAAAATTCTAGACCTTCCTTGATAGCGTGAATTTCAAGTCAATTAGAAACAAGTTTTGAAAAGTCAATAATTAATGATCCTAAGAAAGCCAGATAGCCAGGCAAACACTCAGATAATACTTGCCTAATCTATTTTATTTATTTGGGTATTTATATGGCAGTGATTAACCCTGACATCATTAATCTTGAACGAGTAAGAAAATGTTTAATTTTCATTATTTTGCTTTCAGTGTTTGCTTCTGCTTCTGCAAACATCTCAAGACATTTAGCATCTTGCAAATGCTTTGGAAAATAGTTTGTTGCTTATGACTTGGACAGATTTTTGGTTCGTCTCCATTAATGACCGTGAACACTGCAACTAGAAAACAAGGGCAGCTTTCCAGTGTCGCTGGCAGTGCCAGGACACCTAAAGCACCTTCCTCATGAGGTCAGAGCTCATCACACCCAGCCATTCCTGAGGAAACACTGCAATCCCACAAGTACTCTGTGAAATTCAGGCAGCCCAGCCAAACTGGTGGTGTCTCATGCATAACCACCAGGTCACTTTATCAGCTACACGGTGCTTGAACGACCTTTGAGCCTTCCATGACAGCTGATTTCCACTGGCCTTTGGTTTCAGCCCAGTATTTTTTCCTGATGATTATGACTTCAGGTATTATTAACCTTGCTGTCTGAAGTGGACATCTTGTACAGTATTCTCTCAATAGACTTGATGAAAGATCCACTGAAGCCAATGAAGAAATTCCCATTGACTCTGTACTGGATGGAGGCCAGGAAAACTGCTCTGTGCTGTTATTTTTGGTTACTATCCATGTTGCTTCACCTTTTATAAATTGCATGTTATTCATTCACCCAGGAACTTCAGCTACAGAATTCAGCCACACAAATAACTCCAGGTGTCCAAGAAACTCAAAGACAAGAACTGACACCCTGACTTTTCACAGGAACTTGTACAAGACACTAAACTGCTTAAAATAAAATAAAACACAGATGCAGCAAACCTTCTGTTCTGCAGTTTTCATGAGAGCCAGTTGTTGACATGTGTATCCCTAATTGCACTGGGACTCACCTTTCTAGTGGTGTGGTAAGAAAAAAAATTGTGTTAAATAAAGAATGCAGCTTGCAGAAATACTTTCTCATGGGACAAGTGTATTAAGGAGGAGCTGGGATCTACATATACACAGAGGAAGTGGAAACCAGAAAGAAAGGAATGAGAAATAGCAAAGCTGGAGTAGGCAAGCTGGAAGTGATGAATAGACAAATTCGAGAGATGATGTAGGGACTGAATGTGAACAAGTAAATATAGGTGTAAGAATAAATGCTGTATTTTTCCATTTGACCCTCATCCAAAAGTCTTTTCTTCTTCCCTTCCCAACAGGACTAGGCTTTGTGAACCCAATCTTGTTATTCTGTGCAGGTTGAAAACCTTGGGAGTAGTTCAATTGTTGTACCTTCCTGGTAGAGCTCACGCACAGCTGTGTCTGGGTCCCAGCTGCATTGGATCCAGGCACATCCCGCAGGCCCGCCAGCTCTCCCAGCATGGATACCCGTCTGTTGCTTCCACCAGGAAAGCTCTCTCTCTGCTGCTCTGAGCAGTGGCTGAATACATTTTTCCAAATGCTGGACGTGTGGGTATCCTGAACAAATGGCCATTTCACGAGAATGCTGAATCACAGATGCAGAGAAACCTCTGCATCAGCTCCGTTGCCCATGCGCTCCCGAGGCCCCGTGCAAACGTGCAGCAGGGCTGCCCCAGCTGGGATGTGTCGGATTCGCTCTGCATGGATCCATCAGCTGTGCAGCAGCCAGCTCTGAACATTGTGCTTTTGGACCTGCCAGTGTTGGTAGGTACAGCTGAGCTCTGCTTGGCCCAAAGGGACTCCAGCCCTGCTTTTACCTTGGCCTTTCTGAAGCATGTGATTCTCCTCTTCTGTATATACCTTGGTCTCTGGTTCACAAGCCCTCCCTTTCCTTTGCTTTGGCTTTTCTAGGCAAGCATTTTCTTCTTTTTCAGCTGATCTTGGAGCTAAAAACATTCCTCCTATCAACATAGCTAAGCCCTCAGTGTCTGCTCACTTTCTCAGAGATTATTTGCATTCCTACCTAGCAGGTATCTGTGGTACGAGACCAAGCCTTAACACACAGTCTTGTAATCCAGTTTCCAGGGGAATTACTACCTTCCAAATAGCTAAGGACAAACCTGGAAGTTATGCTTATTTAACCAACAGCTGTCCATTGCTCAGACTGGAATAGCTTCTGATGTTTACTGACCCTCCAATATCACTGTGAAAGGCACAGCCTGTGGAAAATCACAGAACCACAGGGGAAAATGTTATCAGACAGAAGCTTCAGAACATCAGACAGACATCACAAGTAAATACAATCCTGAACATACCATGCTTTCATCACATAAAAAACTAAATGTCAGATTATCATTACTACATTATAATTCCTCCTGGCATGGGAACTGATCTTGTTCAACTTAAGACAACTTGGGTTTTGTTACTGAATTCAATGAGTAGAAGCAAAAACCCAGAGAGGAAATACAATGAAAAAAGGAAGAGGAAGACGATTTACCATTGAAGACACAGCAAACTCTTAGTTTTTCCTCTCTAATGTAATTGTTCAGGATGGATATTTAGAAAACCTGTATGACCTCAATGAACTTCCAGACTCTCTGGGCACCAGAAGGATCCTCGTGGTGACCAACTGGAACATCCTGCCTGCTCTGCAGGCGTTTGCAGGAGTTGTGTTCCAGCCTTCTCGCGCTCCCCTCGAGACTCATCTGTCTCTGACACGAGCAACAAGGGAGATAGAGCAGCTGGGGAATCAATAGGGACAAGCTGAAAGTTATTTACAGATGTTAGCTGAGAAAATGGGAAACCCGCAGAGCAGGGCAGCGTGTGCGACTCTATCTCAGAGTCAGTGTTCTCCTGTAATTAGAACCCGAAAGGTTTTATACTGATTTTCAGCTTTTGCTGTGAGCAGCAGCACCTAATCCCAGCAACTGCTGTCCAGATAGTCTAATATTCCTGACTTGGAGATTCTAAACTCTCAAACAAAATGAAAGGGAAAAGCACTGTGGCACAGTTCCAATTATCTGCAGACACAAAATCTACAGCATTTTCTGCATGTCAGTTTGCCACAGCGCCACAACAATGGTTTCAGAGGAACACAGGATGTTTATGAACCTTGGCTGAGAGCAACTGAGTTACATCAGCCTTAACACTGTCTTCACTAAGCTCAGCTAAATCCGAAATCTATTTTTAAATTTACTGATTGTGACCACATCTCACCCATTGCACCAGACTCCAGCCAGTCTGTGATCGTTTAACCTCTCTCACATAAACAAGCAGAACTGAACCATAATTATACCAACCATCATGACCACCATCCCATCTTGGATGTCAGGTTTGGGAGTATGACACATCAATACTGCCCACAGATGTCTATTTGTTTCTAATCTTATAATTTAAATTGATCACTTGAGTAAAATTACACAAGAACATATTGTACTTGCAGGATGAAAGAACTGAGCAAATCTATGAGTACTATATCCTTAACAAATTGCCTATCAATTAGATTTGTATCATCACACTTCTCACTACAGCCTGTAATTGAATTCACACTTTGGAGAAACAGTCCCTGCTACCCAGTTCACAAAACCTAGTGTAATTTCTATTTTAATAGTTCTTCTCCTCCTCACAGAAAATAATCAACTCAAAAAACTATGACTCCTTACTCCAGACAGATTGAAACAGAGCAGCTTTTAAATTTATTCCCCAACTATTCAGTATTATATTCCAACTGCAATTTGTTCATATAGGCCATAAATCCACATTAGCTTCATAGTGATCAATCTGAACAACAATTTTGACTAAAGGAGACAATAAAAATATGAAAACATGTCAGAAAAACATCTGAACTTAACATTTCCATAGAAATAGGCTTCAATTTTAGGATAGTTGTTTAACACAGAAAATAAAATTGGAGTGTGCCCCTGGCAGGCACCTTTCCTTTGTACAGGTGGTTGCATAACTCCATGAGAGGTTTCTGCACCGCCATCATTCACATCATTCAAAATTTTTTTTTGTTAAGTGTTGTATTTCCAAGACTGGCCTTAATTAGCCCTGTAATGCCTTCACAGCAGGCTCTTGCTCTCAGGCTTCTATTAAGACTATAATTAATTCTACAGTTCTAAATGCTCCATAGCTATAATTTATTTATGGGTCTAACATTTTCCTCACATCTGAAATTAGATTTGTACCTCTTTTGTTTTTCCTAAATCTTCCCTTGATCCTTCTCAGCATATATGGCTACTATGTTTTGCGTTTTTATCTCCTTGACATCTTCAGAAAAGGCCTCTGGTACAGAATTTTTCTAGTCGAGTGAGTTGTGATAGTGTCACCCAGAGTAAAGGTCTGTACTAGTTATTTTCTCTGAAAGGCTGACTCACTGCTATCATTTGCCTTTCCCTGTTTTAACTTGTCTTGAACAAGACATTAATATTTCTATTCTCACCAGATATCACTCACTTTTATCAGTCTTTTCTAAAAATTAGAAAAGAATTTCAGAAATGCACATTGTGCCTTCTTGAACTTTCAAAGCAAGGGAATATCAGGACCTCAGTATTTAAAAAAAATCAGTAAATAATCACTGTGGTGTAATAGATTAATTTATTTTAGCCACTACTTAAACTAATTATGCTAAGTGGTTTAGGACTTTGTACTCTCACAAAAAGCCAACATATCCCAACCAAGCTGCCCAGCCAGCACATCCACATATCCTGACACAGCTCAAAGGCACTGCTGCAGCCCTCACTGCTAACCAGGATTCTCACAGGCAGATAATCCCCTCAGATCATCTACCAACAGAATGAGCCTTAACAGTTTCTTTCTTAAGATTAAGAGAGTGTCTATCTACTCAGACTCACTTGTTTTGCAAACAGTGCTACAGACACAAGCATGGGAAGCACCTATTTTCCAGACATTAGTTTCTGCAGCCCCTGTTTACAGGCAAAGACAGTGGTCCAAGTGAGAACAGAACAGTCCATGAGTGAACAAACTACTTTATCTGTTCAGCTGTGTCCCTGGCATGCTGTGTGAAACAGCACATTTAGCTTTCCTTTGGTCATTTGTGCATGGCACAGTCACAGCTGGAGACTCCAGGACCTGTCCTTACCTTATTATCTGTGTCAACTGGTTTAGTCCTTCCAGGAAATGCTGCTTCTATCCTGCATTTCCCTGCCAGGCACACTAATGCTGATCCATTACTATCTGGTCAGTGCAGTTGATACTGGAAAGCTAAAACTACCCCTACTGAAGAGAAAGAGCAAGAAACACCATGAGGTTTTTTCCCAATAATAGGTATTATGCAACTCCACCAGAAGCATTTCCCTGGAACTCTCTTTGTTGTGTCCTCACATGCTTTCTCTGTCTCAGGCAGAATTCTGCCCTTCCAAAAAATTACCTACCCAGGAACTCATACAGGCACAGCTTCTTCTGCTTCAAGGGTGGAGAAGAGAGCTCTGGAATGCCAGTGCCTGGCTGTCAGAATACCTCTCATCCTCACCCGCTTACATCTACTGAAGAAATGATCCTCTGTGTCTTTACACATTATGTCAGGGCACAACTGACAATATTATGGGAATTAGGTATGTAGTGTAACAAGAGTTGTGTTTGCTGATCATGTGTTAAGAAAACAGGAAAGTCACTTGGTTCAGTTTCAAGTGTGTAGGCAAACCAAGAACTTACTCCTGTCAAGAAACCATACCATGAGCAGTCTGCCACGCTGGGGAAACCAGGCAGTGCCACAATGATCTGGAGTCTCCTCTCCAGATTTATGTCACATTTATTCTCTCAGCTCAGAGACACATTTGGTTCACAGAAAAAAGAGACAAGGAATGGCTTTAAATGACTCATTTATACCTCATCCATATTGTGCTGCTCTGCAATGCTTCTTTTTCTTAAAAGCAGCCACTCCATTCAACTCAGAGCCTGTTTTATTCAGAGTCCTGCCAGGGCTATTTTCCTCCCTGAGAGCAGAGCTCCTGGAGTAGATTTGCATATTGAATCCAGCCAGACATTTCCATGATGAGGGAACCACAGTGACAGAGTTGGGTAGTAGGTGGGTGTCTAAGAAAACCAAGGAGCTCTCTTGAAGGTACACAGGGACAGGAGATGGGGTTGGCTGCTTCTCAGACCCTGCTAACTTCACAGTGGTGAGAAGAAAAGTAAGCGAGAGTGTGAGAGGCAAAGGAACTTGGTACTGTTGCCCCAAATTAAATCACATTATTGGCAATGCCAGTAAGTGAATTGGATTGAGAAATCAACCTGATTAGGGCACAGGAGCCTCTGAGGAATCAGGGGCAGGGCTGAGTTAGTGAGCAAGGCAGCAAAAAAAGGCTCTACAATAAATTCAAAAGAAAACAGACAGAGTGAGGAGAGTTTCTAGATGCTGGTGTGTAGAACATGAAGTGGTGACAGTGAAAACAGAGTCCCTTGAAATGCTGAATCATTTGTGATGGGGGAGGTAAGAGTCCATGCTACATATTCTAAAAGGAAATAGAAAAGGAACAAACAATTTTTAAAAATAGAACCAGAACATGGGTAAATATTGGCTTCAGATAAATATGTCTATGAATAGTTTTATAGAGAGCATATCTATAGATAAAAATGCCCTTGAGTTCAGCCTTCGTTTAGGAAGTTTTAGGCAAGCACACTGTGATTTCTAGACACTTATCAGGTCTGTACCTGAATGTCCTGCCAGAATTTCCCAACTGAATCTCTCTGCAACTCCAGCATTGAAACAGGTGAGTTCCTACAGAATAAAAGGGGGAACTGAATAAATCTTTCAATTTTATTCATTTATTTCAACCTTATCCAGTTCTTTAAACACCTGTGACTGAAACTCCTCAAAATCACTTAAATTCAAGTAGCAAGAAAATGATACTTCTGATTAGAAAAGCAAATAGAAATACATTTAAAATAATTAAATGTGAAAACATGTAACTATCGTTATTCTTTACATGGGAAAAAATCTGTGCCACCTGAGAACTAGTGTATCCAGCCCTTCAAAATGCATCATTTATCCAAGCCAGGAATGTCAAAAATAATCTCTCCACATATTCAGCTACACAGACTTTTACATAAATCACTGAAGATATCACCCTAAGGGAACTGAGGATGAGTTGCCAATTTCATTCTGTAGGCTTGCAACAAAACTCTCTCAAAACGAATTTTGTCAAATCATAAGATCAAGGGCTGTTTGGAAGAAGCACAGTATTTTGCTGTATTCTTCTCTTCCCACTTGTGCCAGAAGAGATTTCCAGAGCACACAAGTTAGATAAATAGTTGCACCTGAATCCAGCACTAATGCCAAAGCCTGTTGAATTAATCCAACCCATGACAACTAAATTAAGGAATTTTGCTGTCCACAGAGTGACAGATACATGGACTCAATCAGGCAACACTGTGCTATCAAACCAAAGCAAACAGGTTTTATTGCAGGCACTATAAGAAAAGCCAAACTACTCCAGCTACCCAGTTTTAGAGGGTGGATTCTCAGGATGCTCAGTAACACATTAGTGCCAGAATAAGCAGCCCAAGAGAAGCTCCCCATGCCAAAGAACAGGACTGGGGAATTTACCACAGAGCATCGGGGAGGGAGGAACAAGCACTCAGCAAAGGCTCCCAAACAAATGCCACTGAACTTCCAAACAAATCTGCTCTGACTGCATTGCAACCTTCTGTGATTACCATCCATGAATATTGTATCAAATGAAGATTGCTCACTGGAACACTGAATTTTAAAGGAATGTTGCACAGTAGCTGAGGAAAGTGAACTATGAATTTTTAATTTAAGCGTTCACATCAGAAATAAGCCTCCAAAAGTTTTGGGTCTTCCAATCAGATAGACACTTGGTGTGACCTGTGAGTGCAAGTAATCCAGTTTTAATTTCAAGTGCCAAATAAGAACAATGAATCCTGACAAGCAGCAGACCAAGAATTAATAAGATATGGCTTATATTTTTCCTGGCACTAAAATATTTTAATTTTAATGGCATAGTATTTTTTAATCTTTTTCTTTTTAGTTTTTAGAGGAAAAATAATACAAAAAGAATTCAAATTCTATCATCTACTGTCAGCCACATGTAGTAATTTATGCAACTCCAACCCACTCTAACTCCCACTTACACCAAAAGAAGTTGATCCAGCTGATTCAAGCCAGTGACTT
Organism: Aleadryas rufinucha; assembly: GCA_013397815.1. Classification (NCBI taxonomy): domain Eukaryota; kingdom Metazoa; phylum Chordata; class Aves; order Passeriformes; genus Aleadryas; species Aleadryas rufinucha. Next base: position 855,178 of record VZTH01018022.1, read on the forward strand.
AAGAGGAGGGGGATCCAACTGATACCATTCCTGGAGAAATAAGAGAACTGCAGCTCCCTGGCTAAATCCAGTAACAGGGAATTTTTTCCTTCTATTGAGGAACAAATGGTGTCCAAATTTCACTAGACCTCAATGAAGATGAGTCATAAACCTACATAAAGCAAGAGTATCAATCTTTCCCCATGTGGAACTTTGCAAGATACTTTTGTAACATAAAATTATTGAGTATCATACATGATAAAAAATATATATATTAACCAAAAAAATCCACATTTTAGGTTACACCACACTGAAGTTTCAGCTGGAAGGGAATTCAATCAAGTGTGCTAACCATCTAAATTTTGGGAGCTATTACAAAAGCATCAATGAGGCACTGAAGACAGTCATTATTAATTAAGGAAATAATTAAGAGAGCATGTGCACAGAACTTAATGATAATCCCATACATTGTCTAATTGATACAAGAACATGTTATTGCTTGACACCACTCCTGTTAATAATAACAGCATTATTTTGTCATGTACAGCCAAGAGCATTTACTTCCTGTATGGCTCATTGGAAGTGCTCTCTCCAAAGTCGAGCTGAGAGGAAAAAGAACAGGAGAAGAACACAGAGAAGGAAAAAAATACACAGAGATGTTCTTGCAGAGGTTCTGCTGAGCTGGAAAGGCTCCATGGCACCCTAGAGAAGAGATTCCCATGCCCCAGTGAGGCAGAACAGCACATTTTGAATAAAGTGTGGGGCAAAGGTAAATTTCTGTTCACATTTTGCAGCTGTGCTTCCAAAATAACTCTCTGCAGACAAGAGCACCAAGGCAAGGGCAGGTAGGAGGATTAACAGCTCTAACCAGGCACAGTTGAAGCCAGAAATCTGTAGAAACCCAATGGAGTATCAGTGACAAAAGAAAAAAAGACCAAAAAACACTATGATAAAATGTCTGGAGTATCTAGGCTAGAATGAGGGGGAAAATGAGTTATCCATATGGATTCCTCATAAGCTCAGCCCATTCTTCAAGTCTGGGCTCCTAAGGGCACCAGTGAGTTAGACAGCAGCTTTTACATGTTTTAGTGATTAAAAAATGAGATGGATTGTCAGTGGCTGGACAGGTATGAATCAGTCTGTAAACATCAAGACAGAGTCCTTGTGAAAAACTCATCTTCTACAAGGCTTCAATATTATTTAACATGCCAAGACATATGTCTTAGGCTTCCAGATTAAAGCTTTCATGACCTTTGCTAAATATCATCTTTCGTTCTCCTCTTTTATTCTTGTGGTGACCCACGGAAACATCAAACCTTTCTTTCCTAAACATAAAGTGCATAATACCTGCTTTCCATTGTCACACGTCTTCTGTCACTCTCAAATAAATAAATGAATAATCTTTCTCTTACTCAGTCTCCTACAATAAATACCCCAAAAAATGTTTGCTAAGAGCTACAATAATCAGAATCATTTCATGCTAATATTTCATGCTCTGATTATCTTTTTTTCCAATGCATTACCTTTTAAAAAAATAACCTGTTCTACAATACTATAAACAGTTCATTTACGTCTTCTGACTGTTTTGTGCTTATTCATGATACTGTTCTTTATTTCTTTGGTTGATGACACTGTCATCTGTCACCTCATCTGCCATTTACATCTCATTAATATCAATTGTGCCCTCAGGGATCAGTTTTGTCATCAGAAAATGGCACAGAGGGTCTGCAAATGGAAGAAATACCAAGCATCAGTGCCAAAAATAGCAGCGAGGCATCTCATCTCTTTTTCCCAGACCCCACAGATGCTCCTGTGTATAATCACAGCACGTTGACTTCATTCTGGTCACTAAGGTATAAGGAAGTTATATTTAATAATCACAGTGTTTTTACTGGAACATTAACAAAGTAGCAGAACAGAGAGCTGGTGCTGACTGCAACCCACAGCTTCCCAGTGCCCAGGACCTCGAAATACAGAAACAGCAGCTACTAAAGAGAAGGCTGTATAACCCAGAGTGAGGGAGAAGTGCTAGGATGCACCCACTGAGCCTACTCTTCAGGTCTTCCTTTCTCAAGAAAAGCCAAGTGGGATGTGATGTAGATAAATTGTCCTCAGGACAGTGAGGGTAGGCAGAAACACCATTTCTCTGAATGCCCAACATGCTCTTCCCATGTTTACAAAACATGAAAACCCTCTACATGGTGATACAGAGATGCTCTTTGGAAAGAATCTAAAATGTCCCCTTCCAACCACACCATTACAGCAGTGCTGCCAGTCCCACCCACTGGAAAAGGCATGAGACAGGCTGCCAGGTCAGCTCAAGTCTCAGGACAGACACCTGATGGGTTGAACACTTTCTTACAGAAGAATCTTGTGAGCTTCCCTGCAGTTGAAAGCTCTGGGTTTTGAATACCTGTGCAGCTTTGGAAGATGCAGGTTCAAGAAAACACTGTGAAACACCTGCTAAAGCCTTGCAGCCTGCTGGGCTGTCACACTCAAATTCTCCTGAGTGTATTCTGCTGTGCTGCAGGAGGTCCAGCAGCACGTTCAGCTCCTTCTTTCTGCTCATTTCTATTGTTGAAACATAGATGACTATTTGAAAAAAATCATTCCCCAATGAATGTCCATAATGTGGCACTGGGAGGCCCCTGTGAAAATCACAGCTGCAACAGCAAAATTTTATGTTCTATCAATGCTACAGTAATGTCGTTCTCATTTCACATTGGACAGTGCAGCCACATAATAAACCAACTTTTAAACTATGGACATGCTTGGTTCATTTGCTTGCAATTATATTTAGTGAAAATATCTCATACTGTTGGCTGCTCAGACACTTGCCTCTGCACCTTATTAGCCTGAGCACTGGGAGAATCCTGGGAGAGTCCCAAAAAATGCAGAGCAGCAGTCTGCCCAGACATCTGCCTAACTGCAGAAAAATGAACCTGCATCCTATTTTATTGCAAATAATGCCTACCAGATTTTCCAAGAGGTGTGTATTTCATGCATCCTTCACCACTTACCTCCACCCCCAAAACCTTTATCCTAATTTCACTGGTCAGTGTCTGATGTCTCTATATACCACATTAGCATCTAGCCTGCCTCATCTTTTCCACTCCAGTGGCCATAGATCTCATTGTGCTGCTGCAGTTTATCCATGAGGCCCACACCTTCCATGCTGCAGCACCACGATGACCGCTCATCCAGATAATCCTGGTCAGCCCTGCCACAGCTTTGACAACAGACGACTGTACCTGTCACATTAGATAAGCCATCCCATTTGCTTCACATTAAACAGCAGGGCAATACATAGATATCATCTGTCACACGAGAAGCCTTGGTGAAAAGACAGCTCTATCACACACAGCACCCATGAAAAGCAGAAAAAGCCCAGCAGCTGGGGGAACTGTGTTTTAATATTTCAAAGATTCCCCTTCTGAATAAAAATTCAGACAAAATCCCACACACACCTATAGACAGAGTCACTTTTCTGAGAGGTGGCCTATTCTTGCCCTTGCTCCTGATCAGCCATCTTGTTTCCATCAGAAATGCTCCTAATATGATAAGAAGTTCAAAAAATGTGAGGAATCAGATGCAAATCTTCAACCAAGTGACAGGCTGTGCTCCTTACATCTGCTGGAACAGAAAATGGAGTCATAAGGGTTCAAAAGTCTGTAAGCAGAGTCAGGGGAAAGATGCACTAGTAACACTTGCTAAAATATGAGCAGGTTAAATCTCTCTTTATTGAGCTTTGTAGGAAATACATTGTATGAAATTCTCACCATGTTTTATCCAAACAGACTGATGTGAATTGTTTATATGTAAATTGCCATCAAGCTTCAGCTTTTCATTACCTAAGCAGACAGGATCCTATTACCCTGGGCTCTGGAAACACAGGAGCTCTTCCAGCAAAAGTCATTGCAGCAAATGCCTGAGAGAAAGGGGCAAAGGCAGCCCTTTGGTGGGGTGGTGGACACCTGACCAAACCATGAGCATCTGTACAGCAGTAACAATTCAGCTATGTAACTTCACTGATTTAACTTTGTTTTGATAGTTTAAAGCTGATTTATGGTGTGATATAGTTGGATTATTATCAAATTCCAAATGAGATGTTGATATCATTCCTTGTATGCAAGCAGGAGTGAATTTGGGATATTTATTCTATGCTTGGGGGACCTTACTGTATAAACTCACCTCTAGTATGTGATCTGTTCCTGTGAAAGGTCAGATAAGGGAAGTTTACAGTCTATTAGAAAGGACAGTGATTATTAAGGTCTGATGGCAGAGTCCTCTTGGTGAAAACTAGAAATCGAGTCCTTTTTTAGAAAGCAAAGCCTGTCTCAGTATTACCATGCACTTTTCTAAAACTCTCCTGGGTGAGCTTGGGCTGCAGTTCCCAGCTGACACTGCCCCAGCTCTCAAACCAGGGCTGCAGGATCTGTCCAGAATCTCAGATTTTACGCCTGGACACCGGTCATAAAAAGGACCAACATCCAAAATCAGTTTCCGTGGCTGGTGGAAGAGAAGTTGGAACATCTCAGAACTGCTGTCTTCTCTCTCTCTACCCCAATCACTAAAAATGTAGACTTTTTGTCAAAAAAAATTAAAACTCTCAAGTTATTTCATTAATTTTCAATATTTTGATAATTTTCATTGCAGCTCTTTTACTTTATTAAAAACTTAACATTTTCACTTAGTAAAAAATTCAATTTTACATCTAGAAAAGTGTTGTATATAAAATTTTCAAGAGGCACTTTCAAGGTTGGGTTTATATTCCGTCCTTAATGAGGATAAAAACAACCAAAAAGTGCCAGGAGAACAGCAGCCTAAATTTAAGGAAAAAGTGAAATCTTCAACCAGATTTCAGCCCAAACCAAATGTGAGTTTCTCACCAAAGTGAAGCTCTACATTATCACATCTGAAACTCTTTTCCATTCATGCTACATGGATTATTAGCAATCATATATTTGACTGGAGTGTGTACATACACAAAGCCACTTAGCTTTTAACCCGAGCAATAATATCATCTCAGCAGGAAGCTGTGAGGATAGAAACATTCAAGATCCTGCAGCATCCATATATTATAACAGCAAGACTCACACAAGAATCTTAATAGAATTTTCTGCCTACTGCTAACAGATTTGCCCATTAACTCTGGGAACACGGGGAGCCTCGCAGGCACAAGGCAACATTTTCAAAACCCTCAGAGTGGTTTAGGAATTCCCACAGGACTTGGGCTCAGTCACCAGGGAGTGTTAAAAATGGCACACAAAAAAAAACTTTAGCCCAGGAGCTTGTTTCCCACACAAAGGACTTCAACAGAGACAGAGACAGACAGGAGCCCATCTCAGGGAGGTGACTCTCGGAAGGGAAGGGCTGACATTAACTGGAAGATTCTTTTTCCTGGAGCCCCACTCCAGGTTGGAGCAGAGGCAGCTGGGGCACGCACCTGCTCAGCTACTGCCATTCTTGCTGCAGTGGCCACAGTGCTCGAGGTTTTTCCATGGAAGGTCAGCCCCTGTTGGTGCTCCTTCAGCAGAGCCTTGGAACGGGGCTGGGATTTTGTCGGAGCAAGCTCCAAACCCAAGCACACACCCCACGACTCTGGGTGTGCTGAAGATGAGCCAGACAACAATAACTGATGAAGTAGAAAACTGCATGGTCACTGATGAACCTCTAACTGACACCTGGATAGTGGAATTCACAGCGAAAAACTAATGTCTGAGCAAGTGTTGGGTTTTGCTTTGACTCGATATTTTGCTAAACCTTTACAGATTAGCGTCCCCTTCTGTGGGCTGGGGATGCTCTGGGATCCATCTGGGATGGTGGTTACTACCTGCTCTACAGGAGAACTGTCAGATTCAATCAGTTTATACCTAAATTTTCTAGAGATGGAAATTCAGTGCCAGGCCAAAGCACTGCTGTTGCTTAAGTACTACAGAGCAGGTGCCGCATTTCAAATCTCAGGTGACCAGAACAGAGGGACTGCATAAAGCATAATACAAACATTTCATGTTTGGGGCATAGCAGCATGTTTGCTGCTGTGTTGCTGTTATTATTTTCTTTCATTATTTAAATTCAGCATTAACAAAAAGTTAGGTCGTATTGGAAATTACCGCTTAATATTTTATGACTTTCACGTGTTTTTCTCTTTTTTTTCTCTTTGTTTATGTACTTGGAGTAATTGATGCTCTTTGAAAGGATCAATTCATTTTTAAACATGAATCACACAGTAATCTTACAAGGGAAAAGAGGAATTAGCTACAAAAACAATTGTGTATTTAAGCAGAGAAGAATGTGTAGAACAGGATAGGGGGGGAGGGAAGCTGAGATAGACACAAAGCTGCCATAGCTATTTTAATGAGCAAAAATAATACTGTCATGGAAAAAAAAAA
>VZTH01018022.1:861620-900244 GCA_013397815.1 Aleadryas rufinucha
AAAAAAAAAAAAAAAAAAAAAAAAAAAAAAAAAGAAGCTGAACCAGCTTCATAGCCAGCAGAGGGAGCCAGGAAAAGCCCTTCGTATCCACAGCTAGGGAATAAAGACAAATTAAAACAGATGCATCTTTTTTAACACTATTTCTCCCATCTTCCTCTCTCTGGTGAAAGTGTCACATTCTTGGATTCCTAATCCAGATTATCCATTTGCACTACTGCGAAGGCATATTAAATGCAACGAAGTATCTTCAAATATTTCAAGTCACTTTCTATCAGAGACCAACAGGATTTATCCAATTTATAGAGAAAACAGAGCTCTGCATGGACTTGGATGACTTGCTTGCTGTGCACTCTGATCCTGATATCAGAGACAACAGTTCTCCTGCAGTATTCTGCAGAGCTGAGCCTCAAAAAGGATGCACACACTGATCCATGGTTCGTGCTTCTCCCAAAATACCTCTCCATAGACGACTCTCCCTGAACTGAGAAACTGATACCACACCTGAGCAGAGAAATGACTAACGCTGGATTAGCCACGGGCTCAGACATTGCTGCTATTCATCAAATTGGACAGCAGATGATTTGAAGCCTTATTCAGTCAGCAACAGAAATGACTGAAGAACTTACTGGATAGATTAATAATATCACATAAATCACCTCTAACTGAACAGCCTGGATCACCATGAGTTGTAGGAAAACCCAGGTGCACGTCTTCCATTGCAAGTTATCTTATTTAAACAGCTCTGAAAATCACACCCAGAGCTGGGCAAATGCTCCTTTGCAATAAAATCCAGGAAACTTCCTTTGGGGGAGGTGGGTCCCTACTTTGCATCAGTTCAGCATTTCTTGGCTGCTCATTTAGGGCCCTGCTCTTCAGCAACAGAATCACAGCAGCAACTATTTGAGTAACCCTGGGTCTGAATGGTCTGATCTTCCAAAGAGGTGCATCAGCACCTTCTGCAAGTGGGAAGAAGGACAGATTTTGGGCAAACTGTTCTTAATTTTTTTTTTCCCCATAAGAAAAACACTTGTTCCAGAACATCCTAACTTTGATGCAGACCATCAAAGTACGTCCACCAGCTCCAGTTTCACTATTGCTGTATCTTGGCTGTTCAAAGACACAAGGTTTTGCAGGGATCAAGTTGCAGGCGTTCTTCAAGCCAAGTTTTCCAGGGTTTCTGAATACAGATTTTTGTGTAACACTAACAGAAAGATGTATTCATATTCATAACCCTACAGGTTCACAAAAAGCATTTGAAATAAGCCATAATATTCAGCACAGCATCACTTCACTCATCCCACCTGAAGGACTTTGATCTACATTAGGCATTCACAATGTATCAATTATAGTGAGCCAGGGACCAGGATTTTTTTTGAAACTTATTTTGTAAACAATTCTGAAGCGCAAGGAGATGTCAGTCTCTTCATGAACAGGATGTTAACAGAAAAGTTTGAAATATGGTGAATAAAACCCAGCTCTTTTTCAATATTCTTCTGTGCCCTTTGGACTGCCAGAACAAAAAGTAAAACCAGGCATTTTAAAAGTCTGTAAGTTGGTTATGAGTGCACTTAGGACAAAAATGATTTACTGAAGCTTACGTCATGTGCTATTATTTTCCACTCTGACACAGAATCATGGTTGTTCAGCCCATAACAGTGATATGCAAACATCTTCAGCCTCAAGCATTTGCTCTGTGACAAGGAATACAGAGCACATTATGTTCCCAACTCTCAGAGCAAGGATAGGGCAATATTCTACTGGCTGAGCAGAAAAGAAAGGAAGAAAATGGTTCTCCATAGCCTGTATTTATGTAGAGTCTTCTGCAATGGTACAAAAGTTGTGTTTGGCTGCACACTTTGGATTGCAAATGCTGTTTGATCTACCAGACTTACCCTGAACACAAACATATTTCCCTTGCTGCTGCATATTATTATTTCTCTTCGGGTTTTTTTCCTGAATATTACTTAAAAGTCTTGTCAGAAGACTTTACAATGCTATAAGAATGGTGATAAAACTCAGTTATAAGGAAATACTTAGTGAACAGGTCCTAACTTCTTCTTTTTACAAATTCAGTGATTATAATAGTCCTGGTGTTTTTCCCCTTTGCAAAGTGTGTACATGTTTCTAAGAAATACTGATATGTGTGCCTTACCAGTGTCCTTTATCTTAAAAATAGCATTAGTTACACACAATATAGCAGTTGCTTTGGTAACTGATTTTTCCCCTTTTAAAGGCTGAATAAATAATTGTGTAATACCCATTTAAATTATCAGTTTATGTGATTGCATTGGTCTGAAGCAACCTTTATGCCATAATTTTTTCTGTGGTGCTATGAATATGCATAAATGTTGAGGTATGGCATGATTACTAAGTAAATAACTGTGTCAGCATGGCATGTTGTGATTAAAAGAAAGTATTTGGACAGTGATGATTTTGAATAGAAACTGCAAAATTAACAAGTGTTGCGGGAAGCAAAACTTCAACTAGTTTCACTCTGCTGGTAATCTCCACATTAATGAGAGTCCCAAGTGTGCAGGACTTTGGGAATTAAACCATTACATCATGTGTATTTGTAGCAGATTTCAGTAGCAGAATCCAAGCCTGTTGTTTTGGGATTCTGGGCAAAGCAACAAAAAGAGACAAATTTCTTAAACTGCACAAATTATTCCTGCCTGGCCTGGAGTCCCCTTCCCCTGTGGACTCCTCATCTTCTAGAGCAGCCCCAGCTCCCAGCAGGGCAGTCCTGCACTGCACTGGTTGTACAGCACAGCGATGGGGCAGTGTCCCAGGAAAGCAGGGGAAACTCCCTCCAGGCTTAACACCCTGGACAAACTCACAGAGCAAATAATTAAGGGTCAAGTAACTCCAAGTGCCTTCACTGCCAGAGTCCAGCTGATCTCAGTGAGAGGAAGGAAGACACCATCTCTCCTGGCGAAAGGAGCCACATGACTCGAAGCAGCACCACTTCCACTGAGAAAGCACTTGTGACTAATGGAGGAATGCAATTCTTTTACATATGTATGGGCACCCTTGGACACAGTTCAAAAAAAAATGATAAATCATACCACTGTGTTATATCATTTCTCCCCCTAGAATGAGAGCAAATATATTTGATCTCAACTATTATAACATCCTTCTAGTGACTTACTTAAAATAAAATACTATTTTATTACCAAGAGCATTAAAATGTCATGTTTATATAGCAAAGATTTAATTAAAATTCAGATTATAATAATAATTTAACGCTGAAGCACGGAGCTCAATTTCTTTTGCTAAATTCAAAAGGGTTCATTATCACAGACAGATGTGTCAGGAACACACCACACTATCACACTGGGGAATTAGGGGCAGAATGGAGCAGATGACCACATTCTTGTAGCTGCTGTTGAATGCCCAAGTACATCCAAATCCAGTTAAAGATTCCTGGCAGTACCAGAGAATGAATAAAGAAGGGTAAGTATTTCCTAAGAATGATTTCTTACAAAGATGGACCAACAGATGGAATGTGTCTCAGACGTGGACCACCAGAGTCAACCCAACAATTCCTACTGATTTTGGCATTAGGCCCTAAGAAAAGAAGTTGCTTTGGAAAAGCAGTAGCCCTGCCTTAAGTTCTTTAGGAATATAAGGATGGTGGGTTAAACAGCAGCTTCAGCCTTGAAAGACTCAGAGGTCCTTCAAGGGTGACAACATAGTAAAAAACCCCATGAAAGAGGCACAGCATCAAATATATAGAGGTTTATAAAAATACACTGTTTTATTGAAGCAATTTGTAGATTGGACACAAGGAGTGTCTGACAGGAGTGACTTTGTGCATCAGCTCCAAAAAAATTTTAATCCTTCTGCATTTTTTAATACTAAGAACTGACTTTTTTCCTCAGCCTCTGAAAAAGATTGCCCCATTGCCACCTAAAAGGGCAGTACATCAGAATTAGAAGTATCCTGGTTTACAGTCTCCAAGTGCATGATCAGGTATCCTCAAACATCATCTTGACAGTGGCCACTTTAGAGGAAATACGCAAACGGGTTTTCAAGTTTTTTAATTTTTCTACTCACAGGTCCACAGCTACAACTTGGCCTGCTCAGGAACTCAGAAAGAATTTTTTTCACTGTCATCAATTATTCCCCTGTGTGTGACAGTGCAGAGACCTGTAACATCCTTGTTTGATTGGTTTCACACTCCCAGCACCTACGATGAAGATTTTGATGTTTTCTAACAGGCATTTCACATAACCTGATGCCCAGTGGGACCTTTGTTCATTCAGTGCTGGTTCCATAGGATTGTCACATCTCCTGTGCCCCTGTTTCAGACATCCCAACCTAATTTAAAACACACAGTGCCACTAACCTGCTCTGATGCCTCACATTAACCAGCAGTTCCACCCAGTGAAGTACTTCCCTTTTATCACTATAGGCAGTGAGTTTCATGTGATCTTATTTTCAACAGCAAATTACTTCCTGTTGTGAGTTCAACTGTTTGAAACACTCTGCGAAGGATCCTACGCTGCAGGAAATAGTCCTGTTCTATTTAAATATTTGCTAGTTATACAAATTACTTCCTTTTCAAATTGCTTTGCACTGTTTTTTTTAGTTTTTAAATTGTTCTGTTTAATTATCAAACTGCTTTCAAGTACAGGGTAGCTTGTTTGGGGTTTTTTTTCAGAATACTACTAGTTTTAAGTTATTTCTGTAAATAATACATGTTTTTCTTACATGCATTTCTACTCTCACAAAAGTAATTTGAAAATAACCACAACATCAGAAAAAGTAATGCTGGGATATTTAAAGGGTAAAGTTTAAGTGACAACTAAACAGTGATTTTTCCATTCTGATGAAGAGAGACCTTGTCATTTCAACCCTTAAAAAATCAAAATAGCTAAAAAGCTAAACATTTCCTTTTTTTTTTTTTTTAAAGCCAAAACATACCATGATTTTATTTCAAATGGAAAAGAAGGTTGTCTTGGGTTAAATTAAGTGCATTAACCAAGTACTTGGAATACCTAATGAAATGTTTCGGAGGCAAATGCAGAGTGACACAAGCCTAATAAACTACCAACAGCTCTGATGACAGCTCCCAATGACACCATTTCAGGTTGTTTCGAAAGGTCACTGTAAAAATAACCATGCATTTTTAGGATTAGCCCTGATACCTGCTTGCTCAGTGGACCAGCAGGCATCAAGCAATGACAAAAGCAGTTTTATGAAAGTTGAGCAGTTAGGGCTTAACTCCGGGGTTGACATCAGGATCTAATTTTAGGCGGCTGGGTCAGGCGCTGGCTCTGCCCTTCCTCGGGAGCCCCGGCCCCAGGAGAGCTGGGGAGAGGAGGCTCCCCCTGGGACAGGCTCCTCTCCACCTGGCACCTGCTCAGAAAGGGAGGCACAGTCACGTCTGATTTCAGGTGTTGACATTTCCAACACAAAAAATGCTCCAGGGGAAAAAAGGAAGTACGAGAGCGCAACGATCATTCTGCATTACTTTAATCTTCACCTATTCAAAGCCCCAAACGCAGATTTTGCCAACAAATAGGCATCAAGAAATGCAATTAAATGTGTGAAATAAACTATTTCTAGGGTTGACGGGTTTTTAACACCATTTACTTGATCATCTCATTGACAAATTAGGGAAAAGTCCACAAACAATTTTCATCCACAAAAAATGGAATCATCAGAGGGGCTAAAAGTTCAGACTTCAAGGCTGCTTTCTAAAAGCACCAAAGACCTGCATTATTTGTAAACTTACAGGAAATTTGTCTGCTGCGCAATACAATTGTGAAACAACTGAATTGTGTAGGAGGAGGACAGCATTTTGTAAAAGAGGTGGATGGCTCTGAAAATTAATATCAAAACCTGCACTTAAGAATGCAGGAAACTCTTTAAGTTTCTCAGGCTGAAACTGAAATATTAAATTGTAGCTTATCTAGGAGCCAGTGCCCAAAATGCCTTTGTTAATAGTGTCAATACAATCCACCTTCTATTTATTATTGGCTATGCTTCAAAAATATAGTCTACTCCTGCTAGATAATCTTTTAACTTCTGTCCATTTACCACATTTTAATCTCACAGAGCAATAGAGAGAAAGGTCTGGTTAAAAGAACTTTCCACAAAAAGGCTGGTAATTATTGATAAAAGAAGTACTGTGCAGTTTGGGGATCTTTTTGCAGGCATCACCAACATTTCCCAAGACTATTTGTTCCTGACTTTTTGCATCCAGGGACTTTTATAGTGATGCTAATGTTGCTTTTTTACAGTTACAAATTACAATTGAAACTCTTTGTACAGATTGATTTTTTTATTAAGACAGAAGTATGTAATCATATCTGAGGAAGGAAAAGTAATGAATTTATAAAATCCAAGTTTACTGATGAGTGAGCCCCAATTCTGACTGTGCTGAATAACTTCAGTCTGAAGGAACAGGAAGGGTTACTAAACATAGAGGATATTGCAGTATGAAGGGGAACACAGTATCTTCATTCAACAAAGCAAGGAACAGGAGGGTTCTGAAATTTAGGCAGAAGGCTGAGTGCTTGCAGTTTTCCATTTAATTAAGGTGATAATTTTATATGACTGTATTAAAAACAAAAGAAGGTGCCTGATCATTGCTGGGAAAACACTGCTTGAAGGTCAAATTCCACTGCAGCTGCATAGAGGTCACCTGCACTTCATATAAAGGGCAGAACTGGCCCTGTGATAAGAAAAGAAAATACCTCTAACCTGATTTTTCATCAGCTTTTGGATACTTACTGCATGATTATACTTAAGTTATTCTTAATTTATTAAGTTATTCTATAAATTTGTAAATCTGAGGAGCCCAGTCTTTGAAGAGTCTTCCAGAAGTAATCTACAACCACAAAAGAAGGCAGGCATTTAGAAATCTTAGCAAGCTTTGCCCACCAAGACATTTTCTGGCAAGTGAAATTATTTCATTATTTTAAAGGTGGATGAAGTTAAAGGATGACAAAAGCCATAAGTTACCTCAAGTACACAATGATTCTCTGTATGTTCAGTGCAAGATATCAGTCCTGCATCAGTCAGCTGAACAGTCCCATTGCCAAGTCTTGTAGGTTAATATTTAGAGCAATGAACAGCCACTCCTTCAGATGGAGTCATCTCCTTCTGTTGACACTAGGCCAAAAGGAACTCTGATATTTCTCTCTCATAAAGGATATTACAGTGAGCTTTGTGTCCTTCCCTCTCCAAATACATGTTAATAGTGCAGTCAGAAATTATAAATGTTGTTTGACTGGAGAAACTGAGAGCTTGACCCAGGTTGGAAGATTCACATTCATGGTGCAGTCCCCAAAATAAGTTCCAGAGGACTTAAATGAACATCATCACAACAGTGAAGGAAGAAATTTTTAAAACACTGTAACCAAGAATTTAATAACTAATGAGGACAATGACTCTTTAGTTCTGTGAGCTGCTAAGTGTATGACTGAGGAATATTTTGAAAACCATGTAACCTTGCTGTTTACAATTAACTACAAACCAAAAGATTCTCCAAAAATACCGTGTTGCTTCATTTCACTGGGAGGAAGAATGACAAGAGGTGATTGCCCTGCTCTACTCTGGTGCAGCCTCACCTCGAGCCCTATATGCAGCTTTGGGAACCACAAAAAAAGAAAGATATAGAATTATTAGAGAGTGTCCAAAGGAGGGACCTGAGGATGGTGAAGGGATTGGAGCAGAAGCTGTATGAGGAGGGACTGAGGGCATTTGGAGAGTAGTGGGATTGTTGGGGCTGCCCTGTGAAGGGCCAAGAGTTGGACTCAATCTTTGTGGGTCCCAGCTTCCAACTCAGGATATCCCATAATTCTATGACTCAAAGTTGACTGAACATCAATATTGCTACCAGATAATATAACACAATCTAGCATTCACTCATTTTTCCAGAAAGATGCTAAAGTGAAATATTTAGAAAAACTAATACAAACAGCAGACAGTAGTCCTGTTACAATACTTTTAGACATGAGTTTTAATGTCCTGAATATAAAGTTTGCTTTCGGGGCTTTGTCCCATGCTTCCCTGCTGATGCTATGCAAACTTTCAGGTCAATATCTCTGCTCCTTCCCTGATCCCATAATTCAGCCACAAACAGCTGGATCCTCTTTTAGCCCTGAGCTGCATTGGGATGTGGGGTTGTTGGGGCAGGAGGGTGGCCATGGCAGTGCACCCAAGCAGGGCCAGGGATGGTGATGATGGGATTAAAGCTCTGCTGTCACACAGCCCAGTGGGGTGACACCCTGGGATCCATGACTGCTACATGGTCTGACATGTGAATTGATTCCAGCAGGGACACTCAATTCTGGTTCCTTAGCAGATCTGGGCTCCCTGCCAAGTTTTTAGTAAATCATAATTAAGAGCTCAGATGGCAGGGATTGGTATGATGATCAGATCCAAGCAGGAAACTTGGTTCCAATCCCCTCTTTTCACCAGAGAACTAGAAGAATGACCACCCAGCACTGAGAAAGCTCAATTTAGCAATGCTTATTGCTCAGTTTAACAGAGTGAATTGCATGTAATAATCTTCCGCTCTCAGAGCAATCTGTCTCCTGAAAAATTCTACTTCATCATTGTGGACTAGCTAAGAAGAAATTATTTTAGCCTTGGCATGAGAATTCTGGATAAGATATTCGATACTCACAACTGGACAAAGAAAAAGGTCAGCGGAGACGCACTGTTCTGAACCTCGCTTTCCTTTTTTATAGCTTTCCAATTGTATTGGAGACTAAGAACACAGTAAGGAAACAATTGGTCAGAAACAGCTCCTCTCCTCAGCAGAGCTCGACTTGGTGCAGGAGGCAGAACACGTTTTAGTCAGGACAGAGCTCCTGGGCTGAGGTCCAGCTTTGCAGCCCCAGCAGGGAATGCTCCTACAGCAAAGGATTTCTGTCCCAGCCAGCTGTGGCCAAACCCCATGTGCTCTGTATAATGGAACACACAGACCAGGATGTCAGAATCCATTCCAAGAATTTTGCCAGATAACAGTTAACAAGGATACTCATTTTTACATATTTTATTAAAGCTGATGGCTTTTATGCGAAGGCTTTGGGTTTTGCTGGACAATAAGTATGAAAGAGTCTACTTTACTTCCTCCACTGAGGTTACTTCTCTAGTTCCAAGCAGCAGGACTGCAGCAGAGTCAAGATAAAAGAGTAGGTCATGCATAATTAAATACTAATTTCTACCATGTTTTTAGAAAGGCCAATAATATTATTCTCAGTATGTGTGAGAACTTGAGTATTTCACCACTTTTCTCGGATGTTTAACTTACAATAACCTGTTTGTGATATTTTTAATAATTTAAATTTATTTTCACCTTTTATAATTAATAGATTATCTATATAAGATCTTACTTTCTTATGCTGCATATTTTTCCTCACCATACTAGTCTAATATTAAAAGTAATTTCAGACTGGCTGCATCTTTTGAGGGAGCGGACATTTTTTCTCAGTAACTTTTTAAAGGAATTCCATGTTTGGATGTGTTCTCCTAACATTGAAGTACTCTGTATTCTGCCACTGACTTAATGGGTAAATTAAACTAAAAACAATATGTTTGGCAAATACCATCCCCTACACTTGGTTTTGAGCAGGCACCCCATTATTTTTTTATTAGTTATAAATAGATGTCCTATCTAACAGGATCACATTCCTTCTTGTTAGTCAGTGCTTTAATAGTAAAATACTTGACCACTGCAACATTTTTCTACTGGAGTAGTTAATGGAAACCTCAGCATAGCTCCTATTATGTATTCAAAGTATTTGCCAATTTCCTCTCAGCATGTGAAAACCCTTATTTGTGAGCAATGTGCTTCGTACACGGGGACTATCCCAAGGAAGGCAATTCCTGCGTAAGCCGTGGTTACGGTGTCACGTCCTCCACAGCACAGCAGGATCAGGCAAAACACACGAGAATGACTTTTATTGATACCACAGCCTGCAAAGCAAGAGCCACCCTTTAAACCAGCTGTACCCAAGGTTGACCTTTCCTAAGGTAACTCCATCACATTCCAGTCGACAGCACAGCGATTTTATCAAAACACCTTCTGTTTTCATAATGGACTTCAATTTTTGCTGAATTTGTTGCATGTTAAATTTTTAATTCAGGTGTAGCTTCTCTTTTAGGGAATACAGAATATTGAATCATTTGAACTTTAAGATACAGAAGTAAAGAAACAGATTTGCACACATCAGTGATGCCTCCATAAGTTTTATGGACATGTACTTTCCTTTAAAGTACCTAACAGATGGCTCACAAGTTTCCAGAAACAATCACAAAAGTCAAACTTATAGGTCAAACCATCTTCTCTGAATATTAACAATAGAAATGGCTGTAATCTAAAAACCAAAAAACCATAGCCCTACTGAAGTACTCCAATATAAAAATAACATGAGAATAAAATGCTCTAACACCTCCTCAGAATTCAAACTGTTCACAGGAAAGAGTGGAAAAACCCAAAAATCACAGCAAGGAAAAGAAAAAAGTGATTAGGGATACACAACAAGAAGTTCAAGAACAGTTGTTCAAAGACCTTTCAAAGTAGGGATGTGGAACTAAATGGGAAATAAAATTCATGTCCTAGAACGCAACATAATCATCTTGCAAACTAAAAACATGATGGCAAAATTCATCTCACATGAGCAATGATGAAGCTAAAAAATCATGGTATTTATGACTCCTGTAATACCAACAGGACACCAGAAATCAGACCCAAAACACATCAACAACCATCCCCACCAAACACTGAAAGGAAGATTTTAGAAGCCAACTTCAAAATGACTCTTCATGTTTTGAAAGTGTCTTGTGTGATCAAACTCTTTAACTCCCTTATAGATCCAGTTCATCAGGAACTGTGCTAATAAGCAAGGAACTTTGGACTTATGTCTTCCACCTCATGAATTTTCAGTTGGGTTGAACTTCCAGTTGTGAAACCAAAGAGTAGGGCCAGCCTTGGACAAACACAGTGGGCTGTGTGTGCAAAGATCCTCTGCAAGGCAGACTTGAGTGACTGGCTTGTACCAATGAATGTCCCATTTCCTCAGGCAATGGTGACGGCTTTTTTTTACAATTATGGAGGTATTTTCAGAGCAAAACACCCACATGATTTTAGCAGAGGCTTTGCTGGCCCTCTAAGCCTATCCAGGTGAAGCTGACAAAACATGTTGGTGTATTTTTGTGATGACTTATGCCTATTCGTTGTGTGTCATTTTGGTTTTCTTGGCATCTGACTGGATTCTTCCTAGGGCATTGGGATGGGAAAAGAAAATTGGCTTCTGTAGATTTTTCCCCCTGCTGCTAATGTTGAAATGGTAGGGCAGCAACTTGTGAGTTTGGGTGATGGCTGTGCAGTGAAGGCAGTACCCAAATTTGGATCTCGTGCTGAGGATGGAAGTTTGCGCCAATAGATGCAGATGTTTCTTATGGACAGAGCTCTTCCCTCCCCTCTCATCACTGACCCCACACCTAAGATCCCCTCGCACCTCTCTGCCATTATATTTTTTAATATCCTGAAGTCTTTGCTCGTCCAGGGGAGGATCAGCTCTTCTCATGTGTCTAGAAGGAACGTAATTGTTGTTTTTGTGAATATTCAAGCAGCGTGTCCTGGAAAGGAGCTGCTCAGGGTAGCAGGGGACTGGAATCACTGAGTTCCACAGTACATTGTATCTCTGAAAGCATGACACAGCTCATGAATCACTTTTCCTTTACATCAGTACAGAGTATGACTGGAAAATACATCTACAAACTATACAAGTTCAGGAAATAGGCAATTTCTTATCTTTCATTTATCAAATTTTGTAGGAATTACCCCTAAATTCCCAGTAATGAAACTTAACTAAAAAAATGAGATTTTGCCTCTTTTTCTGAGGTCAGAGGAAGTTTTCCACACCCAGATGGGTGATTCATCCCAGGCAATAGAAAGATTTTTGCCTTGCTTTTTTACTCATGTCTTCAGTGCTGCTCGTTATCAGAATGACCAACACATGCTAGGCCAGGGAGAAGGGATTTTTCACTGCTCTGGAAGGAGGAGGAATTCCTCTGAGGAGTGCAATGCTGTGTCTTCAGGACCAAACTCCAGTGCTCTGGTGCCACCTGCACTGCCCCATACAAATGTTCTTTCACCTCTCTTTGGAGCCAACCCTTTCTATGGAAGTACCTCTCTTACAGTGCAGCTCCTTCTCTTTTTTCTATTGAAACTTTCTTACTCCTCGAGTAATTCCTGAATTAATTGTCCAATCACACGTAAAGGATGGGCTGGGTAATGGAATCTCCCCGCAAACGGGGAAATAGCTCAAGCAGAAGTGATAAGCATCAAATTCTTTTCTGAGGGCTCAGCTGAAGCCAGAGGTTAGTTCCACGTTTCAGGCTGGCCACAAGGTGTGGCCCCATTCTAAAAGAGGTGGCACTGCCTGGAATGTAAAAATGACTGACGCAGGCTCTGCTCTACCTGGGGTTTTTCCATCACAGATCTGATATCTTAATGATAGGTTGGACTTGAATAGTCCTGCATGGAAACATTCTTCTGGAAATTAAAAAATCATAGTCTTCGGATTCTTTGAGAGTTTTTTTTCCTCAAAAATCCTACATAATTTTCTAGGAAGCTGTGTCACTGCAATTCAATTTTACCAGCTATTGCAAAAGTCTGTCTGAGGTATCACTTTCTGATTAGTTCCAGGGGTAATCTTAAAAGTTTTGGTGGGACTTTATTAAATTCTTGTAGAATCCTACTATTCTTGCCCCTATTAAATTTCCTATTCTTTTTCCACAGGGGTTTGCACAGCCTGTTAAAGCAAAAGCCTGGAGTCAGTATAATCTAATTTGGACATTCTGATGAATGAATTTAAAGGGGAAAATTGAGTCATCATTAATTTGCAACACATTGCCAGACTTCACAGTAAATACTATCACCATAGTTTTGGAAATATCTATCACAAAGCTTATGCTCCAAGTCTTTTACAAACTGGTTTACTACCACAAACAAACAATCTCAACAATTTCATGCTGATGTAGATAGCAGGATCCTAAACCCCTATCCTTGAAAATATAAATTTAAAAGTCAAAATAACTTAGCTTCTGCCTTCAAATATTCTTATAGAAAATAAAAACAAGCAAACAGAAAATGGTTTACTGCTATCTAATTGGAAAGCAGAGGTTTTTGTTTGAAACAAACACATTTTATGACTATCCAGGATGAACAAATTGGAGCAGAGAGCTAATAATTTATATCAGCATTGCTCCATGCATCAAGGATCTTTTATGCTCCTGGGAGGGCTTTACAAAAATTAGAGTAATGTAGCAGAAAGAATGAGTTTGATCTTCCGTTACAGCATTATTCTATCGCCCTTGCTTTGCATTTCTGGCAGCTTCACAAGGAACATCTCAAAGACTGAGAGCAGTGTGCCTGCTGGTCGGAATTCACTGGGCTTATCTTGGACTGGGAGACTTCTAAAAAATATGTAGCAGATGAGAAAAGTGGTACTTCCTTCTGTGCTTGCTCCCTTTCATGCAGAAAGCTGTATATTTGATGAGAGTATTTAAAATCTTCTCCAGCCCCTCTGATCATGTTGTTAACTTTGTTTAATTGGCTCCATCCCTGCCTCAAGAGCAGGGAATTTATAGGATTCTCTTTACTGGCAGATGAGCATCGTAAGGGGACTGACCCAACGAGTTTCAAATGGCAGTTGGGAAGATACTGTGAAAATACTGTGACAAGCAGCAAGAAGTTATGAAAGTGAACTCAGGATTCACATTTTGAACTAATTTACTACTTCAACTGAAGGAAAAATTCATATACATTCATTATTATTGATAATAACAGCAATGTAAGCAGATAAAGCCCAACTCCTAGGCATTATACATAATCTGCTTTGCAGTGATCACAGAAGGCAGCCACCTTCAGCATAATAACCCAAGAATGCCCTCACAGGCAGTATAAATTACAGGGGGTTGATGCTGAATATATATATTTTTTCAAGATTTCCAATAAACATTTAAATGAAAATAAGATGCAAGTGACTGCTGATTTATAGTCCCGTTCTTCAGATATCAAGATCACAGTTTCCAAAGGTAGTAAGAAATCAAAATAAGAAGGGGTCTGCAATGTACTACTCAGGGCCACACCCCATATCTCCAGCTACAAATAAGACCCTGTGCAGAATTCTACAGAACATGGAGCTGCAGTGTTTTGCAGGAGATGCTGCAATAGAAACTTCCCTGCAAAGTCTCACCCTTTACAACACAAAATTAAGAAAAACTTCAAGAAACTTCTTCTTGAAATCAAAAGAAAGTCTTTCAGTGACCCTTGGTTTCCATCATTAACTTGTAACACAGCTGAAAATAAACATCTTTACTGAAAAATAACAAGCAAGGGCAAATGAGGAGGTTCTGTTACTGAAAAACACATTTCACTAGGAAAGGTCACTGGCTGAGTAAGCACTTTGCAGTATTTTTCTTAATTTTTTTTTACATCTATATTATGAAACCAACAGATGTGCATATGTGACACTTTTGTGCTTCCTGCACTTTCTCCATTCAGGGTGGATTTTGTGAACAAACCTCCGAGACACAAACCCTAGTAATTCATTAGCATAACAACAGTATATTAATAAAATCAGTGGCATAATAAAACAATAACAGCTTAAGCAACACCAACATTTTGTCACTCATGTATTCCCCATGAAAAAGAATACTAATATCAATGCCACTGATAAAAGCGTGATTTCATTCTTCTGTCACACACAAAATATCACTACCGTATAATTAATGCCACTAAACTCACAGGCTGTACATGTGTGTTGCTTTCATACCCCTTGGAAAGAAATAATTCCAGTGGTTTTTGTCATATGCAAGTTAGTTTTGCTTTTCAATCCTATAAGGAAAGCATTGTTTAATAATTCATTAAGCACTGTATTTTCAGTCCAGACTCCTGTGCACCAAAGGAAGGGGATTCACAGGAAGGGAAGGATTGTTCCTGCACTGGAGGGACTCTTGCCCGTGTTTGGTTTGCCACCATTCCATGAGGGACTGAATCCACACTAGCACTAGCCCTGGTTGATACACTGCTTCTGCTTATCAAGGCCCTAAAAAACATCTTCCAGCAGCTGTTGCATTAGGTTCTAACTCAGGTGAAAGTAAAAATCTTTACTGCAAAGAAAGCAGGAATTGCAAATGCACCAAAGGTACAGATGATATTGAGCCCCTTGAGATGTGAGCCTGCTGTTGGGAAGCACCAACAAGTTTTGTTACTGACTATGCACCTGCTGCAGGCAAAATAGGGCTGATTTCTGTTATGGATCAGCCCACACATCACAATAGCTGGCTCCAGCACATCCAGTGATGCAATCTGACCAGAAAGGTGAGAAAAGAGGTGAGTCACTACCGTGAGATGAGACTCACACGGGCACTGATGCAACAGCAGCGGGGTGTCAGTTTTTAAATTAATGTTGGAGTGCCAGAACAGCCCTCAATCCTGTGTGCTTTGGTAAGAAGACTCAAAGACCCTCTCACTCAGAAGAGGCAATGCTCATCTGGACCCACTTTTTAATGATGTTTCTTCCTCCCCTCAAAAGTTACTTGGGCAGGGATGAAGTGGGGCCCACTGAAAGCCACCTGCAGTACCAGAACTCTGAAATGAGGGAAAGAAATCACTTCTGATGTCTGTGAAATCATAGGGATTTGATACTTCTCCATGTTACTTCTGACTACAAGGTCATGTGTTTCAAAGCTCTGGCCTTACACTAAAGCAGATGTGTTTATTAAGATATCTTCTGCGATTCATTATCAATCCTAGAACACAAATTTTTTTCCTGAACAGAACAGTATCATTATTCATTGCTTTTCACTTGCAAACAGCTGCTATTTGCATGTGAGCAGTCCTGCTTCTTAAAACAAAGGAGAGAAGGAAAGTGTGTAGTGTTGTTCTTTATGATCACCAGTCCCAGCCTTCATCACTGGGTATGAGGCCTCATAAAAGAGACTTTGCAAAGCTGAGCCATTCTTTGTGTTCTTCTGTGCAGCTAAGACCTTGCATCAAAAGAATGTCTTCTGCTGGAATGTCTTTTCCATACAGAAGAGAATATGTGAA
Organism: Aleadryas rufinucha; assembly: GCA_013397815.1. Taxonomy (NCBI): domain Eukaryota; kingdom Metazoa; phylum Chordata; class Aves; order Passeriformes; genus Aleadryas; species Aleadryas rufinucha. Next base: position 877,702 of record VZTH01018022.1, read on the forward strand.
ACTTAAAACTCCATGATGAATGTGAAAAATCTTCAAGAGCAAAGAAGAATTAAACGCAAGCTGCTGCAGCCTCTGAACTCTGCAGCACAGCTCGGTTCTAACAGCATGAAAGGAAGAGGTGGAGTAGACAAATGACGGTAAATTGAATGAAGTAGGAGGTTAAAAGGGAAGAAAAAAGGTAGTATGTCTTCTGGAACTGAAATTGCAGGAAAACACCAAAAAGTTGGAACCAGAAACAGAAGTGGAATGAAACCTTTATATGCTGTGTGAATCACTGTTTGGCTAGAAACCAGGAAATAATTGCTGGAACAGGCAAACAGTGCAAAGCCATTACAAGACCCTCAGCAGGAAACAAGCAGGATGGCTTGGGAGAAGCTGCTGGGCTGGCTCTGGACAATCCCACTGATGATGCACGTTAGCAGCAAACAGGAAAACAGGAATTGAGGAGCAGACCCCTGCTCACTGTGAGATGTAATACTGCAGTGGTCTGATCTGACAAGCTACAGGAAACATTGACCCTAACAATCACAAATTAACTTGCTAAGAATTAATCTAAGTCAAAAGGTGACGTTAAAATATCTAAAATGGAAGCAAAAGATTTCTTTCCCCTATCCTTCCATAAAGTGGATGGCTACATCTGGTTTTAAAAGGAGTACTTTTTTTTCCTACTAAAAAAAAAAAAGTTTTCCGTAAAGTGTTGGCTTTTCTTGGTAAAATGCTGATTCATTAAAATAGAAAAAAAATCATTGAGAAATACAGAGAGAGCTTTAAACTCTGTCAAGGTTCTAGAACAGAGATATGGTTTGAGTCCTGTACTTCCATGAGAGGAAAACTGAAACATAAATCTAAGAAGACAATAGCGAAAATAAGATACCCTGGAAGCATTTCCAAATTCAAAACTTGAGATTTTAAACCAAAATCTTTTGACTGAAGATTTTTGTATTTTCACTGTTTACTTTTTAATTTTTTTTTTTACAAAACAAAATCAAAAAAGTATTCCCATTAGCTTTAAAGGCAAACTTTCAGAATAGTTATCTCTAAACAGTAGATATTTACTTAGCTTGATAATTGCAAGTATAGTTGGGTAGGACATGTCTTTGAGAAGGAGCAGAAAGATCAGATTGTACTAACTGGGTTTAGGCAAAAAAATGTTCTTCTCTCACACAAGATTATTAAGAAGCTGAAGACATTGCTGCACTATATTTATCAAAGTACAAGGCATAAACATTTGCTAAAATCTCCCTCCTGTGAGCTCAGATACCAAGTTAGCAGCAGGAGGATGCTGAGGAGGAGCTACTGCAGAGTGAACGAGGCTGTGGCTCCTGCCCCATCTCAGAACATGATCAGAGTGAGCTCTTGCTGTGAAGAGAACTCAGTGACCAGGGCTGTATCTGACCACTGTGCAATTAATAAAAATATTCAGTCCTCACTCTTGGCAAGTCTGACTTCTGGGTGGTCATTAAATGTTACAATATCCAGCCTTTGTAATAGCCATGAAGACACACTCAAGTGAAGGAGATTTTAGCCCTCGCCCATTAACATAATTAGCTCTTATTCTGGTTTTTTCAGGCCAACTCAGAACACTAAATGCACGCACAATTTTCCTAGTTCTTATGGAGGACACAGATGTGAGCTAATTGAAACATCTCAGAAAACATTTATCTTTTGGAGGAAATATACATTCCTTGTGCCTACTGATGTCTTCATAATTTCACCCTCTTAAGACATAATAGCCTTCTCTTTCTTTTCCCCTGATGTAAATTAAAGGTACTCTTATTAACTCAATAAAATAATAGTGGTGAAAGAGAACAAGTATCAGGCCCATTATACCCTTACATTGCATAAAACTGGTATTCTTCAACAGAACTTTTCACAGTGACTGGTCTCTAGAAATTAGACCTCTAAGGAGAAAAGATATTTACACAGGACTTCAAGATTTTAAAATTCAGCTTCATTCTAAATTAAAAACCAAAGCTTTTAAAAGCTCGTGCACACTATCACACAAAGACTGCAAAGAACAAAGCTGGCAGGGAATGATATTTCCCCCAGAATACTCTTTCAGATTACTAAACCAAAGATTGTGTCTCTTAATTAATAGCTGTTGATTGATTTTTCTTTCATAAAGTGGTCCAGTTGCTTTTAAATTTATTAAAACTTTTGCTTTCCACAGCATCCTGTGGCAGAGACTTCCACAGCTGAATCCCATGGCTCTAAAGGAGCACCTTCTTTTGCTGTTCTGAACCTGCCTGATGCTACTTTCATTTTGTCAGAAGACTTTTTCCCTGCCACTCTGATTTCAAGGATATCTACCATATCCTTCACTTACAGGCTAAAAAGTCTCACTCTTCATTCATTCTCCAACACGATGCAGCATCATTCCTTTGATTTGGAATGCTGTTTCCTTCCCTCTTCTGGAATCCTACTGCATTTCCTTTGAGGCACAGAACCCAAACTTTGTATACAGTGTTATGGATTAAAGGGCACAACACACAGCAACATCAGAATGCTTTCTCCTTTGTTTATATTTTTCCTGATTTTTCTCAATATCATATTTTTTGGATCACTCCTGAGTATTAAACTGACACACTGAACTGAGCAACACTCAGCTGAGTGGTACTCTGACCCTGCTTTGAGCAGGGGGGTGGGAGTATAATTCCTCTAAATGTCTTTTCCAATTTCAACAACTCAGTGAGTCTGGGATTTGAGCTTAGGGGACAGCAGATGGAAGATTTCTATTTTGCCAAGACACTGAGATCGCTCCTGTCCCAGGGCTGAGCACAGCCTCAGCAACCCCTGTTCAAGAAAAATGGACACAAACTGGATCATGCACAGAAAATCATTACTAAGATGAATGGGAAAGGCAGAGCTTATCTTCCACAAGGAAACTAAATGAACTTAGGCTCAGCCCAGCAGACTGAAGCCTGAAAATGTTTATGATTGATGTCTGAAGTACATTAGAGAGCTTAATATATTGAATGTCTATTTTAGCTATATGACAGCATTGAATTAACAACAAATTGTCCAGGTGTATGAACCATTCTCAAGCTAGAAAATAGGAGAAATATTCTATGAAGGTTTTAAACAACGCTTTCATCTGCCAGTGATTCTGGCAGTACCAAAGTCAAAAGCTCATTATGTTTAATATGGAGTTTACCAAGTTTTGACATTTTTGTGAGCTCTTTCTTTCTTGAAGCTAAATGATGGGAGAGACAATGCAATTTTACAATGTGCTTTAGCTTTCATGAAATTTCAGACTGTAATGGAATATGACACTTGAAATTTCTCTATCCACATCTATCTCAAGTGCAATATATGCAGCTCTAATCTATGAGTTATAGAACAAGTCAGAGAGAGGCTTTCCACAAATTCTGGATAAAATCCTTAACAACATAATGAGGAAAAACTTCAAAAGTCTCAGAACTGTCTATATTGAAAAAAGAAGGGCAAGCCCAGAGAAACACAGCTCTTGGAAAGGGTGATTAATGACTTTGAAATTACAGTTGCTAACTCTTTCTAAGGAGATGTGACAAATGTTTACAGAGGTACACAACAATTGTTCTATTACCTCAAATAAAGCCCTTATTAATGACTGGAAACAACAACAAATTCCTTGAACATTAGGTCAGAAAATTCAAGACAACAGCCTGTATTCTGCCTATTAAAACAGAAGAAGAAAGTACGATCAAATTAATCAAACTGAACAGGCTTCTACACTTGCTTTTTAAAGCCTCGTGTTCCCTGACCTCCCTGTGCATGAAGCATTTAAGCTACACAAAGGTGGGGCAGAGTTTGGGAACCCACTGGCCTCAGCCCTCGAGAGCTGTTCAGCTGCTGATGTGTCAGAAGACCCAGCATGTCAGATTTTATTTGAGCTGCAAAAGTCAATCCAGCAGTTAGGAAGTGCAGAGCATGAGACATTATACACCTCATAAACCCTTTTAGTCAGAGCGTTCTACACAAAACACTTTGAGTCACTGACTTTTTCAGGACTAGTTAAGTACATAAAGCATGTCCAGTGCATTGCTGCTACGACAGAAGGTCTGTCACACCATGCAGAGGGTCTATGCCTACCTAAAACCAGCTCAGGTAAGACGTCCTCATCCTCCCACCTGGACACACATGTGCATCCTGTTTTGGGGAGCATCACACGCTGGGACAGGTAAATGCAGGTGAGAGATCTGCTTGTTTTCTCAACAAAAAATCAACAGAGCTTTTCTAACTCTTTAATTTTAAACAGGAAAAAAAATTGTTATTCCAGTTTTTAGACAAATATCAGCATCTCTGAGGATCATTTTACTCCTCCTTTGACGGAGCAGTGTTACCACATTATCTCTGGAGAGGACACAAGTCTCCCTACAATTCATTTTTAATCACTCCCTCTTACCAAGCCTTGACCTCACTAAGGGAATGGCACACACATCATTGGCCTCAGGGGAGTCAGTTTGAGACACTTTTTTGTACATAAATTATTTCTGAATATGTGTGTAAGACACATAAAAGTGCGCAACATTTAAATCTTTAATTACTATTATTGCAGATTACAGGAATCTCCCTCTTATTAAAGTGGTGAATTTCTGACAGGTTTTAAACAAATTACTCTTGTGTGGTGGAAGAGATCACATCTAGGAACAGCCAGTCCAGTCAATCACCATCCTGCTGTGGAGCAATAGTGACAGCAGTTGCCTTGTAAACCTTCTTTGGAGAGCTCCTGGGGAGTAGAGCAGGGGTGAACAGGTTCAAGGTAGGCTCAGTTGTCAGTGTTTGCTTCTGGATCTTTTTTAATGTTTTAATTTGATTGCTTAACAGATTTTGTTCAGAGTCTTTTGGACACCTGAGCTGATTTAACAGTATAATTAACTCATTTAGACTTTGGTATTCTGATCAAAAATTCAATTTGAATGTGAATACATTTATTTGCCCAAGTATATTCCTTTTTTCTATTTAATTCTCCTGTCATTTATCGAAATTTACTGCTTGAAGGACACACTTAAATATTTCAGTCAAAAGGTCTGGCTCAATCCCTCCTCATTTGATGGGAAGTCTTTTTTGATGGGCTGACCGGCCGCGGCTTGGCTGGAAGTGGATGGGTTCCTAATGGTTCCCTGAAGGAGCAGCAGGTCTGAGGGGCAGCTGACCGGCCGCCACTGCACTTTTTTCTCAAATGTTTACCTAAGTGCCAATATACATTTTATATTCTTCCTTAGGGGCAACAAATCCTGAACATTAAATAACTTTCTACAAACTAATGAAAGTTAAAGAGACTTGGAGTTTCCTGGAACTCTGGGTAGAGTAGAGCTGAAGGCTTTAGCTCCAGCTTCACTACACTGCAGCTTGAGCCATCCCATTTTCTTTAGCTCAGAGATTTATGATGACCAGCAATGGTTCAAAGCCCACAGATATAATGCACATGGAACCCTCAGTAACACATATGTAATAATATGAATATGACGAATCTTAATTAACTCAGATTCTACAGTTTTAATATTCTGTGGCCCAGATTTACTGACATCTTGCAGCCATTCACTGGTTATCCTGGTCCTTGCCTGTACAGAACTACTAAGAGAAATTATATATTAGCCTTGTCTCTGTAACTTACAGTAACTTATTATACATAAATGGAATCATCTGGGACTGCATCATCCCAAATACTAAAATAAATGTGGAACAAATACCACCATCTAGATGTAGCTACATTTGGCTCTATCAATGTGTGCCATATTCTACTCAGAATAAATAGCTCTTCAATTTTCAAGAACGACGTCTATAGAATTCTGGTCTTAGATGAAACAAGCTAATTCCAAAGTTACCAGTTATAGAATAGTACTTTACAAATTTAGATTTTCAGCTTTTCTGTATCTTCCCAAGCTGACTCAAGCATTAATGCACTAATTGTGATGATGGTCAGATAATTCGTCTAAACCAACTTTAGCAAGAGATTACCACATTAACACAAAATTTTCATTGAGTTTTCCTTCAAGTGATCAAAAGTCACAACACTATAGCTGATGCTGCATCTATCCTCTATTTCACAATCATAATTTCAGTTTATACCATGAGTCATATCCCACAAGGTCAAAATGTTAAACACAACAGAGGATCCATTCTATATAATGCAGATCTCTGCAACATAATTTAGACTTACTCTGATGCAATATTGTAAATTACTTTTGGTTTATATGTTCAAATAATAAAATTCATGTAGCTTATAATAGGTTTTGATATTATTATTCTTATGTTACTATAATATTGAACACATTAAAACACAACAGGATGTAAAGACTCTAGCTTGTACCACTTCAGTGGAATTAAGATCTTTGTAACCAAGAGGCAGATCAAACCCAAAACATAAATTTTACTATCTACATAGTTTAGAAACATGAGACAGGAACAAGTTCAGTAGGGCAAATAGTATAAAGTAAATTTAGTACTGAAATATATTTTCCATGGAACAGGCTGACATTTTTTTGAAGGTTTGCAAAAGGCACTTTATGACCCATTAGGAATCAAATGCAATATTTGTGGCACAAGTGCATATACTGTAACATTTATTGAGTCTATTTATCTGAGATAAAACACATAGGATACAAAATATGAAAGCCATTACCATGTTTTGCCCCCATTTATTTACCTGGCCAGGATACACGATTGAATTTCCCAACTCGTTTATGACGGAGTCATGGGAATATGGCAATTGCATAAATAAAAGTCAAAATGCAAAGCTGTAACCATTGAAAAAGTACAATTGCCTTTTATAGCAGTGCTTAATCTGCTCTTTCCTCACCACAGAAATATAACACATCAACCATTTATTGATCTTTGATGTCATCATGTGACCTTTAAAACGAAAAGGCGTGGACTTAAACAAAAACTCTTTTCTATAACAGATTAATGCAGTTGGCCTTTGTTGTGACATTGTTACAACTCCCAGGGCAAGTGTTCATGATGCTGGATGCCAAATATCATAATCATGGACAGAGTAATAGGAGAGAGAGGCACCATGGAGCAGCATCATTGGTTTAGCCTGGAAATGAGAAGTAACCTTAAATAGAAAATACTTGGTACACCTAAAATAAATCATGTCTTTGTTGGAAACAGTGATTAAAATACATGAAATTAGTAATGAAATTAGTTTTCAGCTTCCAACTAGGCCATACCCAGACTGCAGACATGAAATACCTTCTACCACGCACACATCTAAAGCTAGAAGTGCTGGAATCTGCACACACAAGTGATTAAAAAATACCCAAATACCAGGGTCCTTTCAGATTTTAGTGAGTGCACAGAACTTACAGACAACATTCTGCCTGCACTGACAAAAGAAGTACTAATGATGGAGTCATAGACTTTCATTTCTGTTGCCTTTTCATCTTTTTTTTTTTTTGCACCAGTCATACTCAAATACCCCAATCAGACAAACTGCTGAGTCATCCAGGGTGCACTGCTGACTCATGGCTGCTTCAGTTTAGTTGTATGAAAGAAAAGCCTGAAAGAAATTGTTTTAGTTAAGTAGCTGCGGCAGAATTAAAATTTCCTATGCTTCTACTCACATAAAAATAATTATTATATTTAAGTGCATAACTACCTTCTTGCCTGCCTGGAAGCTCAATGACAGTTTAACTTGCTGACAGCAAAAAAAGGAAAGATACTAATTTTGTTCTCAAACAGGAGGCTTCTAAACAGAAAAGGTGACAGAAATTTCTCAATTTTACAAAGTGAAAAGTTCTGTACCAGTAAACAGCCAATGTGTACCATGTCTTTGGTCTCAGGATTTCCCATCATTTGGAATGCTGGAGTGAGCGATCTGGAGAGCTCTTCCTGAGGTTCCAGCATTTATTGCAGAGGCTTCCCCCTCCTTTATGCTCTCCATGAACAACTGCAGTTGACATTGTACATCTCACTTGATATTTCCACAACAGAAGCAATGGGACATGTGTTTTCCAGCTACAACAAGAACAATGTGTGGAGAGATGAGGCTCTCAGATGAGGCAGTGCCAAATGCTTCCCTGTTGCAATGATGTGGCCCCACTGATCTCAAGATGTGGCTTTAGGGATAAAGGAAAGGATGGAAATGCAGCTACATCACAGGCCAGCTTTTGAATGAAGAGGCAGAATATAGAGGAGTAGGAGCAACATAATAAGTAACTTATAATTATGTTTTAAAGCAGAACTATGAATCAAAATACTCGTTAATGGAACCCCTGAATTTATTAATTTTGCTAAAGAGGTAAGCCACTAAACTGCCTTCGAAGTGGTGTTAATAGAAAGGTCAGTCAGTCATTACCAGCAGAAAGTATCCTCCTGCACTTTGGAGAATTTGAATGCTTAGTAATGGATGATGAAATACAAGCTGGAGTTTTTTCAGTGCATTTCAGCTGAAAATGAGAATATTCTTCACATAGAAACATACCAAAAAAAAAAAAGGTAACCTTTTCACAGTAGGAAATGTCAGTGCTACACTACAGAACAACAGAAACATTACGTTTCTATTGGGGTTTTTTTGAAATGCAACTGTGTAAGAGTTGACTAATGCTGAGCAGGGAGAGACACTCAGCAAATACTACAATTGCTTTTTACCCTATTTATTGCAGATGTAAGGGATTCAAAATTCCCACAGACAAACTCCACCTGTGAAAACCCAAACAGTATAGAGCAAAAGCAGCTGGGAAGCCATATTTTTTATTTCATGGAAAGTTTTAATCAGCGACAAAAATATGTCATTAAATTTGGGAAAAGGGTCTGTATAAAACGTGTTCTTCGTTATCAGAATTGTGAATATTTCCATGTTTTCAGATTTTAAGTAAAAAAAAATATATGTTCCAACAAAAGTTCATCTTCTTCCATCCCCAAAGTCGTATTTAATTGAAAAGCCACTTTCTTTCCAGCAAAAAAAAAAAAAAAAGGAAAAAGTTTTGCTGAAAAATGTCCTACTTGCAACCACTGGTTCTAATGCTCAGCCCAAGAGTCTGGAAACCATTGACACTGATGAATTTGCTTGCAGTAGCAGAGCAATGCTGCAAACTTCCTGCAATCCCCACCTCCCTTCAGGGACCCAGAAATAGCTGCCCAAGTGCCACCATGGGTTTAGCTGATTCGTGAGAAATGCAATTAGGCCAGGAAGAAAATGCACTGATTAGTTATTTCCCAGATAGGTTTTTGCAGGTGAGAGCTGCAATCTTGGAGAGGCTTTTGGCTCATAAGAAACTCAGCCAAACTGGAGAGGCAATACCAACTGTCCTCATTAACTGACTCTTAATCCACAAGTATAAAGTAATTTGTGTTCTGCTTTTAGGGAAGCAAAAGCAAGAGCTGGGCCAAAGTAAGAGTTTCTAGTGAGCCTAATGCACAAGAAAATCCCAAATGCTGAAGCAAAAGCTTGCAAACAAGAGCATGGCTTGATACACATCTTATCACCTCCCAGGTTTTTTGGTCCTACTCTAGAGTTCTACAGCATTTCCAATCAGTAACAAGATATCTGTGTCGATAAAGGAAGTCTGAGCAATGGAGAATTTAGTTACTGAACCAGTGCTCCAGACCTGAAATACAAAACAAAATTTATCTGGAAAATATATGAAGTGTTTTACCAACAAATTAATGAAGAAGAACATTTCTCAAAACTTCTTGTCCAGTCTCCACAATGCTTGTGTACTGGACCTGTGATTGCTACAGACCAGTCTTGGGCCACAACTGAACCACATTAGCACAAGAATTTTCCCTTGAAAGGATTATACCAACCTTTCCCTCCACACATGATGAAAATGGAGCTGCTTCCTCCTCCTCCTGTAGGTTAGGGGGGAGGATTTAGAAAGTTTAAAAAGAGACACTAAGCGTTATAGTTATTGGCCAGTCCAAGATTTATAATGTCTAAAACACTACGTTTTAAAAGATTCTTACAACCATTTTGACAAGCCACCATGGTTGCCACAGGCCTTTGAAATGCAGAAGACAGAATGGCCTTAAGCTTAAAAAGTGCCTTTTCTTCATCCCATTGAATTGTACTCAAGCTGAGCCGAGTTACAAATTGTTTAAAATTGACATTTTCTTCTTATACTTGAATTGCTCAGGAAAATTTAGGAACACAGGACTGGAAGGGATCTCCTGAGTCATCAGTTGCAGTCCGTAGGCACCATGTTATATAATTCTTTTCATAAAAGTATTGAGCTCCACCTTAAAGCTGCTGTTCTTTTTCTGAACCCACTACTTCATTTTCAGGCTGTTCCAGAACCTCACAAAAATAAAAAAGCCTTCCTCTGATTTCCAGTCAGTTTAGACCCATTTTTTTTCATAAGCAAATACTGCCCTTTAGCTCAATAGTTCTTTTCCTTGTCTTGTATTTATTCCCTCAGGTATTCATATTGTCTCTGGTTTTCCCCTCCTATGCTGAACAAGCCAAGCCTTTTTTAGTTCCTTATCCTAAAATAAGTCTTTCACTCTCCTAATGAGCTTCAGGAGCACAGCAAAAATTAACTGTCCATGGGCATCCTAAAGGGCCGGGTTTGCAGGACTAACCTAGAGCTGCCACCCCACTCTCCCCCAAACCAAATCACTGAGCACTCATCAATAATTTCAGTTAAGAAATGGATTAAGCAAAACTCCTGCAATGCACCCAATTTTGGAGCTCAGCAGCACCAGGGAACAAAAGGAAGACAGCACTGGTGCAAGGTTAGGTTTTTTATTTCCCAGACTCTTTTGGAATTGGTAACTCTGGAAGTATTTGATCTAAGGACAAAACCAGAAAACATCAAGAAGGGTTTTTAAATGTCCTATAAAAAGCCACTGAAATAGTCTGAATTTTCTAGAAGCTCTCAAAAGGTTTTTAACCAATGGGGGGTAAGTTTTAAACATTTAGTGACTGCCTAGACAACAGAAGTAATGGGACATAGTCCTTGCAACAACACAGTATACAAAGATTGGTGCAATTATGTTGCCTGTGGACTTCTTGGTGGATACAATAAACATAGTTCTGGGAAAAGAAGTGGGAAAATACAACATCAACAATGAGAAAGAAAAAACCAGAGATTATATAATCACATTTGGTGAGGCAATGTTGATTTTGATAAAGAAAAAAAAAACACATGGAAAATTAGCTGGAGTATTAGAAAAAGCTCATGATTTCCTAGAGCCTGGAAATTGCAAAACAGTGAAAGCCTTAAAGTTTGTAGCAAAAATCACTGGATGAACAAAGTACTGTTGATCTGACAGAAAGCATTTTAATGCTCTATATTTTCTGTCTTTTATTTCTCAAGGTTTGAGATGGTCCTTGTTTGTTGGGCTTTGTTAGCTATTTTTGTGTTCTACACAATAAATTCCCTTATAAATTCCACCCTGAATTTCTCTCTGTGTAGGAATTTCAGGGTGATGGATCAGAAAGGCACCACAACTCTTTCTCGAACACATCTGATGCCCTGGAGCAGGGAGAGGAGCCTCAACACTGTTCCACCATTCCTTTGTGTAAGTCCATAGCAGAGAAGCACTGGAGAAAGGCAGTGAGAGCAAGGGAATCAGGGCATTTGCCAGCCTAAAGGATGAGCACTCATCAACAGCGTCTATGAATGACTTAGTATTCAGAGTGCACTTGGGACACTCTTGTGCATCCATCGTGGACACACACAAAGAAAGACACATAAACCAGAAAATTAATCCTTTATATGTAGTTTTAGCCAGCACAATGTGTCACTGCTGCGGTTCAGTTCAGTCTGACTTTACAAAATACATTCTGAAGACGCCACAGCGGCACAACAGCAATACATTTTGCCAAGCAGGAGACTTGGTGCTTCAGTGTTACATTCCAAAGCCTAACCTAGCTGAAGGATAAGGTTGGTACATCTCTTCAACATATCACCACTTTTCTTCCCTCCTTGGGTAGCTCTGAAATCTGCAGCAATGCAGATTAACCTCTTAATAAATTAATAGAAAGAGTTATTTCCACTGACAAGAGAGGTGAGAATATATTACAAGAGTCTTTAAGGCCATCAGGCCTTGCACAGCTTTCAAGACCAACCACAGGTCAAAGGAGCAGTTGCTATCAGAACTGATTATTTATTTGATTTAGAAGTCATCCTGAGTCAGTTTTATCTGTTACTGCTCAGTTTTGCTGTAGATCCCAACAGCAACTACTCAATGGCTCCTGACTCTGTAGTCTCTCTCCTCTAAATAAGAAATACAGTTTCTTTTTGTAACTTTATATATTCACTGTCCATATATGAAATTTCTTCTATGTCTGCTTTCACTCATGAGATACCATTGAGAGAAAGAAATATTGTTTGATCTGAAGGGAAATAGCTCAATTTGAAATTAATTTTCTACTTTAGAAATTAATCTTCCTCATTACATATCTGCAGAAATAAGTTTCCTAACTGTCAAGAGGAAATACTGCTTTTTAGGGTGCCACCTTGCAACTCAGTTAACACCAGTAGTGTGTTCTCAGTGCTCTGTTAAAGCCTGCTGATGAACTAAGTTACTTCTATCCTATTAATCATGTGAAAGTAGAGGCAAGGTTTGCTCTGTAAGGAATTTTACTACCCAAGAAAGGTGACAGTTAACAACCATAAAGTCTGAAGCCTACTCATGGATTTCCTGGGAGCAGACAGCTGATACACACAACCTTGGGGCAAAGCAGGCCACATCTGAAGGTGTCAGGGACATTCTGGGTTTATACCCACCAGCATCAGTCTTTTGAGACTAACATAAAAAGTGGCTGGTTTTGTGACATGAGTAACAGTTCATCTACACTTGAAACTCAAGCCTCCAAACATATTTCACAGACATATTTTCCTTTTCTAATCGGGAGCAGACCACTGTTTTATGAGCCTCCCTCCACTTCAGCTGCTTTTTCAGTCTTTTGATTGCACTGACAGAGTCAGCAAGGAGCAGCCACTGAGCACGACTGGCTGCATCAGAAGGAGCCAAAGGCAGCTCCTGCCTCTGCTGCTGTCACCACCATGTGACAGCAGAGCCACTGAAGCAATCTCATGAGTTAAGCAGAGTCCATGGCCCAGCTTGTCCATGACCTCTGGGAAGCCCATGCCAGCAGCCAGCGATGCAGAGAGCCAGCACACGTGGCCGTGGTGAGACATCAGGGGTGGGTCAGGCAGGATTCACAGACAGGCAGCAAGGGAATGGGACTTGTGGACAGGAGAGGAGGTGTTTCTGGGCATGGGAGGGTGGCACACAGGGTGGTACCAGTGGGACTGTAGGTACAGCTCTCAGTTCAAGTGTCTCTGCCACTCTGGGCAACCAAGGGAGCACCCCCTGTAACAGTACTGGACCCTCCAAGAAACTCCGATTCAGGCTGCAGCTCCTGCTCACCGAACAGCACCAGGCTGCCAAGGCAGAGAGAGTGACCAGGCATATCAGCCAACTCTACCCCTTTCTGAATGTCAAATGTTGGCAGAATCATCAAGCAGCCATCAGCAATCACGTCCCTGGGTTGCAGTGCCCTGTACTGCTAACATTCTGGAAAAGTTCAAGGATCAGACTCTGAAATAGCCTGAAACCTAAACATAAAGGCATGTGATGTGATCTACAGCACAAAGATGTAGAAAACACTGTCCTCTCAGCACTACCAAATGCCCAACTTCAGGTGTGTTTTACTAACCTTTGTTTGTTTGTTTTACTACACATTTGAGTAGAGCATCAGCATCACAACCACCATCAGCAGACCACGATCCTCTCACAAGTTCTCTTGCTTCCTGCCTTCCCTTGGCTGAAGCCACTCTGGTGCTCGCTCACAAGGCAGTGAAGAAAGAGCACACAGCAATGCAGAGAGCAGGAGCTCTGGCACAGGATACATTCTGCTACCACCCTGTTTAATTACTATTTGCAGTTCAAGGCTGCACAGATTACCTCCACCCACACAAGGTAATTTGAACACTTTTATTTCGTCTAACTATGTACTGACACCATGTTAACAGTTGCAATTTCAAGGAGTAAAATCCTTAGAACTGCAGTTACAGATCAAGGAGAAAAATCTCAGATCTCTCCCTCTGGTTTCATAAAATTACAAAATAGCTGAGCATGGAAAGGACCTCTGGAGGTCATCCGCTCCACCTTGTTTTTCAAAGGGTTAATTTCAAAGCTAGATAAGGCAGTCCAAGGGCTTGTCCAGTTGAGTCTTAAAAGTCTCTGAAGATGAAGAACCCACAAACTCCCTAGGCATCTGTTCCAGCACTTAATCTCCCTCGCTATGATTTTTTTTCCTTCTGTCCAGTCATATTTTCCCCTCTTGCAACTCGTGACCATTGCCCCACATCCTTTTGCTATGCATTGCTCAGAATAAGTCTGGTACATTCTCCCTGTTACCACCCCTTAGGACCACTATTAAATCCACCTTAGCCTTCTCTTCTCTGGAATAAACAAAGCCTTGTCCCTTCTTCTGTGAGGTTCTCAGTCCCCCCAGCCACCTCAACAACCCGACTGCTCCCACACCACAGCCCTCAGCACAGGCACACTGTCCTGCTCTGCACCAGCAAGGCTGGGAGGGTTGAACACTGTCCCTGCCCAGGACAGTGACACCAGGTGTGAACTCCCAGCCTCCACATCGATTTTAAGTTTGCAGTGAAGCCAGGAGCTCACCTGAGACCTCTGCATTTGCTGCCACATCAGAACTCAAATTCAGTTCAGGGGATGAACAGGGTGGAGAACACGTGTCAAAGATTTCTGCATTAAAGAGCAAAAACAATCAAAAACATCGGTAAGGATTTGAGTAGCCATTTTCACAGGGATACTTAGTTGACACACGCTCTGAAATTGTGTCATTAAAACTAGAACAGAAAATTATATGTTTCATTACCCAGAATTAGAATGAGAATGGACTGGTTTGTGCACAAAAAGGAGTGTAACTGAGAGGCTGTTCATGATAACAAAAAACAAACCAAGACTGTCATCTGATGATACCAGCACCAATATTCTGCACTGTCTTGAATGAAAAATTATCTCTATCATATACAGTAAGTTGCATGAACTCACAAATAAACCAAAATCAGCTCCCATTTCCACACAGTAAGTTTAGACAGGCTGATTTGGTTTGGTGTAACTGGTTAACAGCAGAGGGAAGACACAGGAACACAAGTCAGTGAGAAGTATAACTACAACTGACCAAAATGCCAGGCTGAAACAAAGTCACACTTCTGCTTTCAGGGCACTCTGAACCAGAAGTAAGAAGTAACACGTTGCCAAGAGAGCAGATGAAGAAGCAGAATTAATGCAATCTTACAGAACTAGATTAACACTGAGTAAAAAAAGTGGTAAGAGGTAAATTGGGAGCAAACCTTGGCTCCTACCAACATGGGATGTATCTCCAGTTAAAGAGTCCAGGTCAGAACTCCAGGGAAGGTGAATTGCTGTTGCTGTGTTGACATCATTACTCCAAATTCACTGAAAGTTCACCTTTCAGGTGGTGGCTTTTAACATGCTCCAACCTGCTTTGTTCTGACCAGACCAAGTAGGAAATTTGGGGTTGAGTGTAAAGGTACAGACCTGATTGTCCTCTCTCCTCAGGTTTTATGTTCACTGATTTTTCAAGAATTATTCTCAATTCACACTGATAAATGAATTAGTCTTTCAAATTAAAACTAGGCTTTTTTTTCGTTGTGCTCTTTTAACTCTCATTCTAAGACAGTTCATCTTGGTTTAAGAAAGCCTATTATGGAGGCTGTGGTCCAGGTCATGCCTCCCACAAGTGGGCTGGCTGCCATCTCATCTGTACTGATACACGCTGGTAGAGGCACTAAAGAGAAGTTAAATGGCTCATTATTTGGAAATCAGTATTTCAAATGAATTTACAATTTTTAAAAATCACTCTAATGGAACAACTAAAAAGAGTTAAATTCTTGACAATTCTGAAGCAGAGGATATTTAATTTCTAAAAATAAAAAAGAGAATATAAAAACTTAGAAAAATGTCTAAGAACAAAATATTACCAGTTTCCAAGTTCTTTATGAAAAATTGTGTGAGTAATGCTTTGGAAGGGTACTTTTCCTGCAAATAAGTGTAATGCAAATACTAAGTCCCATAAGACCAAGTTTATAGCCCTTACCCTAAAAAGCACTGCTAATGATTAGCATAGCTACATATGTACTGTAATGCAGGGCCTGCTGCATATTCATTCACAGTGGGTATAATTCTCATCTTAGAGACACTACCAAACCAGCAGCAGCCCTTGTGTGTAAATGGAGACCTCCACTAGCTTGTATTTAAAGGCATCTGTAATAAAAAATTATTAACATTATTAACATTTTTAAAGTGCACACTGTATGATAAAGCACCATTAAACACATATTATTTCAAAACATAAAACATCTTAGCAAAATAAATAAAAAAGAAAAATATTCCTTTAAAATTTAGTTTACATCCTCCTGAAAAAATCCTCCTGTGAATACATAGGTCTTTCAAAAAAGTCTGCCATTAGGAGCTCTAGTTAACTTGGCACAGAAAGAATTTCTGAATGACCAGCAGACAAAATGAATGCTGCTTCTCCCTGGACTACACTCGATTTCTCCCATTTTACCAAGATCAAAAAGCTCTTATTTTAACTTTCCAGGCAAAGAGTAGCTAATCCTTACGAGCAGCTCATAATAATATTTTAGTCTGTGCTATGATATTCAAATACAACATATATTCATTTTCCTGAGTGAAATCTAACATAATGTACAAAGGCCAAAGAATCCCACAAGCACAAAAAGAAGTCTCTCCTTAAAGAATCTCATCAGAAACAATGCCACAGATATGCCAATTAATTGATGGAGAAAGGGCCTCAGAGTCAGGATATGGATTTCATCCCTGACTATGCAAGTATATTCAAAATCCAACTGGAGAGAGTCATGAGCAAATGTGCTCTAGATGACTCAGGGCTGAGCTGCACAGCTGGAGTAGACAAACAACAGAGTTTGTCTCCAGCCACCACTATTGTATATTTTCTTATAATTGTATGTATTTTTAAACACTTTGAGTGTATCAAGGAATTTTTGCTTGTAAACCCAGAAAAACAGACTTGAAGGCACCTTGTGGCTTCAGGCTCTCCATCCTCACAAATAATTACATTATGTAATCCTTTTCATGGATGGATCCAGCTCCATACTTTTTCTCATTAGTAAGGAATAGTTCTTTTAGTTTTCTGAAATGTTATGTGTCCTTGCATAATTTCAGAGTTATTATTAAAATCATGCAGTGATTTTCTTTTTCTTGGGCAACCCTCGTGAGCAGCCTACTCTCCACAGAGGGTTTGTGAGAGCTACAAGCTGAGTCCATGATTAAAAGTCACAAAACACAGTATTGCTTAACATATATTAACAAATTTATACACCTAGATCTTAAAACCCTGCATATTTGTATGCTGGATATCATTAGTTCAGTGCAAATTTTTATAGAGCAAAGATTCAGGGAGAAAAATCAGCTTAAAAAATTAGCTTAGTAATGTGCTGTAATACACTGTGATCACTCTGAATATCACATGCACTCTGTGTGTAAACCAAACTGAACACGTCAGATGTCTTCCCTCAAGAGAGTCACTCCGATTAATCCGTGTTCCCTATGCTCTTGCTATTTATGGATTCTTTATAATGGTTCTAATACATCTTGCCCAGATAGTACTAATAAACTGTACCCCAACCTTCTTTAATTGGCACTCTCAAGTGGGCAAGTTTCAAATCCCATGTTCTACTATAACTTAGAACATTCTTAGGTGTTCACACATTGTTATTTGTTGCTTAGCAGAAGAAACCACTGGAGCTCCACTTCACACTTCAGTTTCAACCCACAGAGAAAATAAGGCCGTAACCCAAAATCTCTAGTACTGGACTATTTCCTGATGTTCAGGATGTGTAGGAATAAAGGAAAGCACTGTGTGCCACTTGCTCCTGCTTGATGTACATCATGATTTCCTAAATCAGTTGAAATGCATCTTCTGAGTCAGCAATTTTGAAGGCTCTGTGCACACAAGAGTTCCCAAACGAGACTACGTACACGATCTACACTTTGCCTTTTTTTTGCCTTAGTTGGAAAGTCAGCAAATTGTCCAACAGGAATGTTTTGGCACCTTCCTATTATCTCTGACAACATGTCAAGTGGGAAAAAAGGCATTTGCAAACAAGAGGGAGTAGAATGTGGAAAGATGCTATTTTTTGTGCTATATTGGGAGGTACTCAATGTGTTCAGGGAATGACAAAGTTATCTTAATTTTATCCTTGGTCAAATTTTCTTTTTTCCCCCTCCCCAGTTAAGGCAAAATGGTATTGGCCATACTAAATAGAACAGAATAGACTCATAAAGTTGTAAGAAGTAAAGTCACTTTTCAGAACAGCAGCCATTAAAATGTACTGTCAACCCTAGAAAAGTTCTGTTCTACGGCGTATGATGTACTGCAACAAACAACCATTACTTTGTTTTCCATATATTACTGTTTGTTTCATTATACTGTGGTATTTCAGCTTCTATTTCAAATGCTTCCTCTTGACGATAAGTAATTGCATGTTATAAGATCCAAAGAAGGGCTTGGAGGAAGACATTAATTTAGCGTCAGAATCAAATGATCACAACTACTTGTTTGCTTCCAAAGACAGCATGGCACAGGGCAAAGTACACTGGGCTTTTCCCAAGCTTTCTTCTTGTCACAAAATAATGTAAATCAATTATTAAATAAAACATGCTGCTTTCCTCATTTTCTCACGTTCGTCTAATTTCTAATTTTTGGATGCTCCAGGGACACCCTCCTCTTGTTTTGCAGTTCCTTTTTGACTTCACGTCTTGGATAATTTTTGTGATAAGCTTCCTGGGTTATCCTAGCGCTTCCTCAGACCTAACAGGTGAGTATGGAGCCATCAGAGTCCCAAGCCCTGGGAAATCTCTGGTCCTGCCAATCACCCATCCAGAACAATGGTACCACAAGAGATTCTCCTTTCCCTGCTGTAGCTACTCACCATTTCCTGTCAGCTGCTACTCTATGAACCCACTAAAACATTTTTTTAATTTTCACTCCCTGACTTTCTCCATGCTCTGATCATCCTCCCTTCTTAGGCTGGCGATAGACATCTTGCTACCTTGTTTCCTGCTTTTGCTTCAGTTGCTGCTGCTAAAATATTCCTTTGCCTCCCCCATTTTTTCACACAGCCAAGGCTTTGCGCAGCCTTCTCCTTGCATTCCCCTTTGGTTCCTTGTTCTTCACTCATGCCTTGTTTTCCCCCCTTTTCTCAAGTAATTTTCATACCTTAGCACAGGAATTCTCTCAATTTCTCCATTTATTAATTATTCTTGCCCATCATTCTGGTTCGTCTTCAAGAGCCAACGCAGCCCCTCATGGCAAGTTTTCATGCAAGGTGTTTTTAAACACTCATCTGCACTCCTTGGGGGAACTGTGTCAGTGACTGTACAGTCCCCACAGATTTGTACCGCCCTGGACTGATTGACTAAACAGTCAATAACAAATCAATAGCCCAGCTATGACAGCAGTATTTTTGCTTTCTGGAATAGAATAGTTTTGCTTTTAAGTTTATTCAGACTGAGAGATAATTCCCTCAAATAAAGCAGTGGAAACCAGAGCATCCATCAAATCCAAAGAAATGTTCAAGTGTGACGTATCGTGCTTGGAATGCCTCCCTTGCCGGCATTACTCTCTTGGGATGGGAAATAGGAGAAGGCAGAGAAACAATAAGAGTAATGAATAATCACATACTTAGCAAAACCATTAAGTTTAGAGTTTGAAATTTGTACAACAATCTGGATTTTGCTGCAATTTCATTTCATAGATATTACCACTGAAAGGCAAATAAAATTGGAAAAGACGTATTCCCAGAAAATCTATTATCAGAAACCTCCCAAAAATTATCATAAATTTAAGCATTTCTGGTTTTCACACAAGGCTCAGAGGGACACCGCCTGCCCTGTCTAGTTACAATAAAGACCTGCTGGGCAAATGAAGGTCACTAGAATTTTTTAAAACCTAAAACTTTGTCTTCTACTAAATCACAGGGAAATACACCAGAACCATAATCGACTTTTCCTGGGTTTGACAATCGCAAAAGTCCTCTTTATACTCCTCACTCTTGACTCACAAACCACCGCATCCCAAGGGACTGTGCACTCTGAAACCAGGAGTGAGTAATCAGGAAAAAGATGTTTCCCCTCTTCAAAGCATTCACTAAAGCATTCATCCTTTCAAAACTTCCAAACTCCTATTTGTTTGGGTTGTAAATCTTACAGCAACAATATTGACAATGTTACCCTAAACACTGTACAATGTAAACGAAATTGTCTAAAATATAGATCAGGTCATGGAGACTTCTTCCAGTATGGCACAGGGTGACTTGGTCTCATTTCAACTGTCTGGGAGCCCAGGAACAGCAAAGCCTAGAAAGAACAGCTCGATTATTAGACCCGTCTCAAAATAAAAGACTTATACTCTTCTACATCTTGGGAAGGGACTTTTTTTAATTCTTTCAAGACACCTTTGGAAAGAGCTGATACTATGAAGGAAGCCAACTGTTTCAGAGAAGGAGTATTTTAGTATGCATCTGAAAAATGACTCACTGGCTCTGACTGCCATTTTGTTTACTGCTGTGGAAAGCTGCAAAATGTAGTTGTAATAAAGCAGACATTGAAGAGATGTATTAAAACACCTACTTATCAATGGATATATTCTTATATTTGGCTCAATGAGCTGATTTGCTACTGTAAACAATAAACATCACTTTACAGTAAGACAAAATAATTGATTTCTCAAGAAGAAAACATGGGGTGTGATTATTAAGTAATGCATTGCTTGGCAATTAAGAAGTATTTGCTGCATTAATTATTGGAATTACTAGGCATGGGTAGTTTATGGTATTTTTAATCTTTTCAACATTTTACTCTTCAAATATCAAATCTCAAAATTGGAAAGCAGATGACAACTCTCCAGTTACTACAGTCAAGACAAAAAAAATAGTTACATTTTATGTAAGCAGTATCTTGTCCTTAGGGGTCCAACATCATCACCTGCCCTTGTAGACCACACCAACCATAAACGTCTTTGAGCTCCAAACTACCATTAGATAGCTTTTATTGAACTCTAAGTCAATACTAAACTGGTTAGCTGGCAAGTTCATAATCACCAGAGGTAATATTCACAGTTCAGGAGATGGGGTCAAGCAAGAGCTGGATGTGCATGCGTGATTTCCTACTTTCATGATAAAAAGTGACAATGTTCAAAACACCCAATATTGATATTTTAAAAAGGAATCCTAGAAGAATCCTTGCCAGAAGAGTCTTTGGCTTCACACCACTTGAACCACACCAGGATTTTTGATAATAAATGAAATTTTGGAAATAATTCAGCATTCAACACCAGCGACATTTATTAACCATTATCACATTCAATAACCCTCTCCAACCTGCACTCAAGTAACAGTCGAGGCAGTGACAATTCTCACATTCACCTGGAAAATCAAGAGGGGAAAAAATTACAAACACAAGAAGACGAACAAAAGCCACAACCATGGCAAAGCCAGACCATGCTACATCCACCACTGATCCCAGGTTACAGGGAATGGCTGCCACAGGTCTGCTGTGAGGCGAGAACAGTGAGTTTGAAACCCGGTAACAACTAGAGGTGGCTGGCTACGGTGCTGAGGCGTGAAGAGCTGGTCAGAGAACACACTCATGGTGCTCTTTCCTACCAATGAATAAAATACCGAGAGAACGCTCAACACCTTACCTGGAGAAGCACATCCTCCACAGCGCAAAGCCGCAGGAACCCAACGTGGTGCTCATCTGCCTCCACAGGGAGCAGCCCTTACCTTTACGGTGGCCACGGCATCCTACTCAGGGTTCTTTGCCACATCCCGGCTCCTGCCTCCTCCAGAGTCCATCACTGGTGCAAAGTGGGGCTCCCCGTCACCATGAGCTCATTCCTCTTCACAGAATCACCAATTCACAGCATCAGTCATGCTAATGGATCATGTGGTCCAACCAGCCTGCTCTAGGGTCATCCTAGAGCACATGGCACGGGATTGCATCCAGACCGTTCTTGAATATGTCCGGACTCAGGTCACTCGTGGCCGGGTCGCTGTGTTCTCTGCTCCTCAGCCTGGGGCTCTGCGCCCAGGAGGAGCTCTGAAGTGAGGGCCGGCAAAGGCCGGTGGTCAGTAAAGGTGCAGCCCGGCTCACTTGGCATCACCTTCACACGTTCCCCGTCTCTCAGGTAAGCACCGCGGGGACGTCAGCGGCCATGGGGCGGCATTTTTCCTCCAAGAAACGACACGGACGGCTCTAAAGTGACGATGGCCGATGGCTTCGTGTAGCCGAGCATCCCTCAGCCACTCCAAAATTCCGGCCACCGCCTCCACGTGACGGGCAGGTGGCGGAAGGCCGCTGGCTATCATGACCTCGAGTGGGCTGGCGAACCCGAAAAATGGCTGAGGGGCAGCGGGAGAGGCATCGCCGTGCCCGGGGGGGAGCGGGGGCGAGAGGTGTCCCCGAGCCCCGCCGCGCTGCCCGGGCCGGCGCTCCTCGGGCGCTCCCGCCACCGCGGCTCCCTCGGCGATGGCCATGGGCGGCGGGGCGGCCACGCGGCGCC
>VZTH01018022.1:901074-933389 GCA_013397815.1 Aleadryas rufinucha
TCGGGCGACGGCCGCCGGGTCGGGGGCAGGCAGAGAAAAAGGAGCCGGCGGGCAGCGGGCGAGACCCAGCCGAATTTTGACCTCCGGCACCCAGTTCTAATGCCCCAACTGAGAACAAGTCTAGCCACTCTTGCCACGCCAGAGAAGAAGAAGGGAGAAAGCTGAAATGAAAAATAAGACAGACTGGACATGGGCGTTTGAAATATTCAGTTCCAGTAAGTGGAACCAGGGTGGAAGTGGTAAAAAAACCAAACGTGACTGGATGTCCTACACTTCTTGGTCTGGAGCACCTCCTCAGGCTCCACGTTTCCTGGTGAAATGGCCATTTGTATTGAGGTTCTCTGGAGTGCACAGTGTAAGGGCTAGGACAGAAACCATCACCTTCCAGTTGGAGCTGTGTGCCGGTGATAGGTACTGCTCAACCATCAGGGTGTGCTTGGGTGTGGAACTGCTGCTGTGGTTGGTTGGACATGGTTGGACTTACTCTCTGTTTGATGATCTTGATGATCAGCTGTAGGGTCTCAAGTGCAAGAAGTGCAGGATCTGACAGGTTTCACGTAGACAGTTTTCACTTTGTCATTGTCTTTCAAAGTCTTTAGCAGAGGTCATCGCTAAGGGATGACATTGCTCTATTAGGATGGTATTTTACTGTGTGTGACACAGACCTCCTCTGAAGTACTTAAACTCTCCTACATGGTGTTAAATTATCAGAAGTACATGATGAACTGAATAGTGTCATTGACCTTTCCCCCCCATTTTGCAGTATCTGTCATTTAACTTTGTAATTTTATGGATGTTGTATGTCAGCTGTATTGCTGTTGTGACTCTAGAATAGCCAGTGGGAGTTCTGTGAAGAACAGCTTTGACCCAAAAAAGTTAGCAATACAATTTTAGTATTAGTAGTTTCTGGGATGCATAGAAGATCTTTGCCTCGTGTAGTCTGAATTTTCTTTGGATTTTTGGATTAGTTCTAGAAAGAAATAAAGCTAGTGTGTCTTAGGCTAATGGTAGCCATGCTGGTCAGAGCCATGAGCTCTGACTCATCGTTAAAAAATTCTGCTGTTTTATGATCTTTGTGTTGTAAGATGATGACGTTTGGTAGTTGGATGTGGGCTGTGTCACTGTGTGACATCCAAGTGAGGTTGCTCGAACAGTCACCTGGTGTGTTCTGTGAGGGAGCACACTCACAGCCCCGTTTGCAGGCGCTGTTAGGCCCAGTCTCTTCGCAGGCATTTGCATAGATGGGTGAATTTTTGGTACTGTGGTTCAAAGCCTCTGAATCACTTCCTTTCTTTGTTACTCCATTTGAAATACTTTTGCTTATCATTGTACAATATGGAAGAATTGTCTCCACCAGAACAGGTAGGTGGAAGAAGTGTGGCTGTTCCTTTCTTGTTGTGTTTGGAAAATGACCTCAATTGGTCATGGTGTAAAATCTTCATCTACATATTGGACATGTGGCAAAAAGTACGTGCAGGACTTCAGTTATCTGTCTGCATTTTGCATCTTCACTGGGAAGTTCTACATGGCAGAGGTCAGAAGAAATGTCTAGAAAGCTGAAGAGTTTGTATGTCTAATGGGTAGCAATTGTGTATATGATAGTGGCTTCATTTAAAAAATGAATCCGTTTTGCCTCCCTGCTTTTCCCCCTTCCCAAAAAACCAACTGCATCAAGGGCATTTATTAAAAAGAAGCTCTTAGAGGTGGGATGTCCCCCACCAGTTTGCACGTGAGATGAAGTGCTTTGTGCCCTCAGAGCAGTCCAAGTTCTTGAACTAGTAAAACACTATGTGGATCGCAGGATGGCCATTAAACAGTTTCAGGATTTTACCTTGAAAGAATTTGAGGCTGTGGGTGTAAATAAACAATTTGGGTTCTATGATGACATTCCAAAGGTATGGTGCACTCCTGATTCCTTTTTAACTCCTTAGGAATATCCAAATCCTTCAAGGACTCTTACTGAACTTCATCAAATAAGACATCAATTAACTCTGCAATTTGGAGAATTTAATACTGACTGCAAAATTATTTGTAAAGCCAATCACCATATAGAAGCCCTGACAGAGCACATGGAAAAAGTACAGTGTGTATATTGCCTGTATGAACTCATCATACTTTGGTGGCACCTAAGAAACTTCTATAAATTTTGAAGTTTTGGAAATAGATGTGCATATTTATCCCATCAGTTCATTCATTTTCTACTGTCATGTTATTTTAAAAGGCTTTTCAACCTTTTAAACTTAAAGATAAATTCAATTACTGTCTTTATATTGAAGCAAAATAAGATCACACACAAAATAACCTCTGTGTTTGGTTAGGTAGGTGCCTTTTTCTAGTTAGAAATGGCTTTTAATAATCTGAAATACCTCCTATTACATTTGGGTTAGGATGGTGAAACAGGTACCGATTTATTCTAGAAGCAAAAGAACACCCATTAGGAGTTCTGTGCTTACTGGAAGTCAGTTCTAGACCTGTGTGTTAGAACCAAGACACTTTACAGCTAAAGGTAATTATTCCATTATATGGTAAAATGTAGGTGTTAGTTTTGAAGTTTTTAAGTACATTTTTTTTCCTTTACCCATAAAGAATGTTGTGTATGTTTTAGTGTAATTCTCAGGCTATATGAAATACTGGTTTGGCTTTGCTTGACTTCCATGTACTTATGATTTCAAGCTTTTATGAGTGGGTGAAAGTGTCATGGAATATTCCTTTTTTTTTTCTTTGCTTTTCCTCTTAAGAGGTAACCTGTTAAATATTAAAGACCTATGGTGCACGTTTCCTTAGAAATAATAATCTGAAAATAAAGGACTGACAAAAAGTGTCTTCAGAGTAACCTTCAAGTAAGGCAGCCCTGGTTTGCCTTGTGTTTCACAATACACTGTTGGATGCATTGACAGGAAATGGTCGTTCATTTTGGGAACAGTCAGAAAGGGAAATGTATTTACTCTTAAATACCAAGTTTGTTGGTTCACAAATAAAGTTGTCAGTAACTTGAAGTAACATTTTTCATTTTCCATGTACAATTTGTTACATTATCCAGAATCCAGACAGTTATCTCACAGACTCTGGTATTTTAAGTCTGAGATGGCTTTAGAGGGGGAAAAATTCCATATGAACAGTGCTCCTAACGTTTTTTTCCTAGCCCAGAGCATCCTGTTTACTGCAATGAAACTCCCTTTATTGATGAATATGTGAATCAGTTATCAGTATCCCAGATATGCTCTTTAAGCTCATCTCGATGCTTTTTTTAAATTTGATATTTTGGGGGGTTGTATGCAATGAACACCATTAGACTTTCAGGGGTAATGATGTTGAAATCTCAAGTGGTATTTTACCGTTGTGTCAGATTGTATTACAACACCTTTGGTAAGTGATGTAAAGATTACAGCCAAATCTCTGAAGGGGACTTAACGTGTATGAATTTCTGGATCACAAAAATAAAACCAGTCTTTGAAGCTCAATAGTTATTGCATTAAAGGGAAAAAGTGACATTTTTTTAAAATGGCATCCTCTCGCTGAAATGATTCAATGCCCATGGACAGGAGCTTGTCCACCACAGTGACACGTTTCAATTCAATCTTACTCTGTTTGTGCAGCAGTGTAAGAGTGAGCTGCGGTTTATTTCAGCTCACATGATCCACCAGAAAGATAATGTACTTCCAGATAATTGCAACATTCCCCATTTATACCTGCACTCAGGTACCAGCAAAGTCAAAACTTGAAGATAATAATGGCACTGTTTGGGCTGCTGAATCCCTATGACATGTGGAGGCATGCAGATGGGAGAGAACAGGGTTGAACTTTTGGATGCAAGGTTTGGCTTGAGATGCAGGGTTTAGAAAACCATCTTTGCTTTACAAGGAAATGGAAGTTTTGAGTGTTGTGCTTTCCATCTTGCATCTCTTTCAATGGAGTCACTTTTTAGCAGAGATAATACTTAAACCTGCTAATTGAACTGAAAAGCAGAAATCTATTTTTTAATTATTTCACATGTGTATTTTCTAAGACAGAGGTGACTTTGAAGAAGATGGTGTATTTTAGTAAGGGTTATTATTTGTCAAATCAGCCTCTGTATTGATACAACTGCTCTGTGGTGTATGAATAGGACTGACTTCACAAGCAGAAAACAGTGGCTTGAAGTAGGAATTGGGGAATATAGAACAGTTAAGCACCTACTCCTTCTGTACACCAGCAAGCTGTGGATGCAATGCTGATTTCAGTAATACTGAGCTGGCACTCACAAGCTCTAAGATTTGGTCACCTGTAAGTAACACCTTTTCTCTTTTTTTAAGTGGAAAAGCTTTATTAACAACAATTTTGAAGAATCGGGTATTTATCAATACATTATCATTGATCTGTTCTCAAAATCAGTGTTTAGAAGACAACTGTCCTCAAAATCAAGTAACCTCCAAGTAGTATTACCTTCAGTCAGTAGAAATACAGAAATTTTGCTGCCTGGTGAAAATTGTCAGGATTCTGTTCCAAGTGTGGTGTGAATTTCAGTGCAGACTGTATTCTTCAATCCTAAACTGGGCAATCATCCGAGGTATAAATTCAGGTATAAAGAGAGTAACAAAGAATTAACCAGAAGTCCCTTCTGCCCAGGTCTTGGGACTTCTCTAACTTAAAGTTACTGAGTGAGGTTCAAAAGCAGACCTGGACAACTCTGGCAATATCCATTGTCTTACTAAGAAATTCCAGTGTAGAGCTGCATATGGAACATTGCAATGCCCATAATGACTGTCTTGTTTACCTACAGCGTCACTGTTACCACGAGCCTGACTTCCTCGTTACATTGTAAACTGCTGAGCATATTTTGGGACACTGAAAGCCAATTGATTTCTTGGTACAATCTTGATAAAGTGTTTTATTTGGCTCAAGTGTAGCTTGCTTCAAGGTACAAGTCTTAAGCGTGCTCCTGCTTGGGAGGGACACTGAAATACACCCTTGTCATTCTTAAAAGCCTGAACATTTGAAGTGAAGATACCACCAAAGGCACTGAACTGAACAGGCTTCCTTCCCTTCAGTGCCCAGGTTCAGTGCCCATATCTATCAAAGATTAAAATTGCATCATTTTTTGTAATACTTCCTGAATGACAAATACAGTGCTTTACTTTGGGCTGGTCTTTGATGGAATATTAAAATCCAGCAATAAACTCATTGTTTAGTAATTGCTTCTGAAAGTTAAAATATTTAGAGAGAGACATCTCAAATAATGGCAAAATTTAAATGTGGTCTAATATTGAAAGAAATGGGCTAATTATTTTTTTTTTTAATCAATGGAGTGATTGTGATGGCCAGCTATGTTGTAAACAGCATTTCTTTGTCCATTCATTTGACTTTTAGCATTAGTACGGTTTCTTGGCTCTGTACATTTTCATCAGTGCAATCCCTTTTTGTTGTTCCTTCTTATCCATATATTTTTCAGATAGTTTTTGCAGTACATTTTATGGCCCTGGCATCCTGACACTGGCAAAAAAATTCTTAAATAGTTAACTATTTCTTGCATTCAAACTATTAGAACAATATAATTAAAGTCAAATGTTTGTAATGTACATTCATGCAGATACAAACATTTTGGTTTTGACAAAAGGAAATTCATCCTTTCTGCCTGTTGAATTACAATATCACACTCTTTGTTTATTATTAAAACTTTACATTGGTAATATTGCAATACTAAAAGGAAATACACTTCAGCCTGTTTTCTTCTATTACACAGAGCAAATGTAGATCACAGTACTATTTCAATACTATCTCATTATGAGTCCTGATATAAAATATTGCTGCAAATCTATTAGGTCTCTAAAGACTTTCACAAGAAATTGATATGATTGACCTGTGTAGAAAAGAATGATTCTGCTCGTGCCTCACCAAAAAGAGGAATTAGGTTGACTCTTACAAAATGGTAAAGGGTAGCAGTACGAGCAGGAGACTACAACAAAACACTAAAACAAAACCAGCATTTAAAACATCTGTCAGAAAGACACTTTTGTCTGAAAATAGCAATTCTCCTACTTGGGCTTTCCCAGATGTCTCACAGAATACCCCCAAAATTTGCACCCCATTCCTTCAGAGGAGCAAATCAGAAACAATGAGGATATTTTCTTCCTTCAGGTTCTTCACTGCATTTATTTAGATTTTGTTGGGGTTTTGTGAAATCATCTTATATTAATCACTTATATGTGCTCATACCCAATGGATTAAGAAGGAATACGAGGGACTATGCAGCGCTGAGTCTGAGTTCCATTGCATGCAGATTAGTAGCACCTGTCAAAAGAAATAGAATTAGCAGATACATGTGAACATGTCTTGGTTTGGACAAGAGTTAACATTTTTATAGGATATCTCCCAGATCTCTTAGTCAATATTTACAGAAGAATGACTCTGGCTGGTGTAAATGTTTCTTTAAAAAAACCCCTTTGTAAGACCCCACAGGAGCAGCTGGTAACAAAACCAAGCTATGGTCCAGAAGGATTGGTCACCTCTTGGACTACCTGGTTTACAGAGAGGTGTCTATGAATAGAGGTTTCAAACACTGGTATTGAGACCTGTGTCATACAACAGATTCGTCAATTACTTGAAAATAATCACATTTACTCTTGATAGTTTATAGATTATTATTATTATAATTGTCAAGACAAAGGTTGACAGTGAAGAGCTGAATGACAGCAACTGAAATTCAGTGTTTACAAATGCAAGCTAATGATCAAAGGAAAAATAATCCTCATTATACATGCATAAAAATGAGCCCTGAAGAAGCTGTTACTATGCTGGAGAAATCTTGGAATCATCGTGGAAGGTTTCTGGGTGTGTCCACGTTAGTATTTTAATTTGGATCAGGTGCATGCTTTTGAAATTAATCTCCCTGTGATCTCCAGTTACCACACCTCTGCTTGCATCATGGCATTGTCTTGGAGAGCAGTGACCACACTCCTTTCCAAAGAAACCAAACCAGAAAATGTGTTTCAGCTCCTAATGGGTGTCCAATCTATGGGACCAGACTTCTGGCAAACAATTTACATGTTATTAAAAAAGCAATTGAGAATGAAAGAGAAGATGATCATCCTTGTGTCCCTGGGGAACATGGTGCTTCCACCTCTGCAGTACTGCACCCACTGCCAGGAGACACAGAACCAGAAGTAATGCAGAGAAGGGCCATCAGGGTGTTGCAGGGGATGGAGTGGCTGTCAGGGAAATGACACCTTATGACAACTTTCTGGCTGGGTAAAGAAGTGATTGAATGGTATGGAAAAGACAGATGGGGATGTTTAGTTAAGTCAGAGATGAATGCTAGTTCTCATTGCACAAGAAAAGATATGCAGCAAAGGAAATAATGAGGCAAGTGATGGAGACAAGGGAAGTAGTTCACAGTATTTAAATCTTGGAACTCTTTGCCATGGGATGTTGTGGAAATCAGAATTGTAAATGGTTTCAAAGAATGGTAAAACAGGTTCTTGGTGGATTGATCCATTTATACTTTTCATCACAAACCAATCTTTAAACTGCTAATCATGAGAAACTGTGAGGGCAGAGCAAGGGCAGCACTTACTCTATAGATGCTGTTTCCTACACATTCAGTACTAATTTCTATTTTAATATACAACACGTTGAGCTAAGTGGACCTCGTGTCTGACCTCATATGGCAGTTCTTAGTTTTGTACTTACAACAGTCATTAAGCAAACATAGTTATTGACTAAGGTGTTGATATGGGCTGCAGAGATCACAAACACACTTGCCTTACAAGCTGCATCCTGGTATTCTAATTCCTAACCCTTGTCAATTAGTATCTTTGCAAAGCAAAGGACAAATCAGAATAGTGAGTTCAGTTTCTGCTTTAGAGCCCAGTCAAGATTTAGAATCATAGAATCATTAAGATTGGAAAAGTCTTCCAAGACCATTGAGGCCAACCATTAACCCGACACCACTGTGTTCACTGCTAAACCACGTCCCCAAGTGCCACATCCACATGCCCTTTGAACACTGCTGAGGATGGTGATTCCACCACTGCCCAGGGCAGCTTATTCCAGACTTCTAACAAGTTGTAGTGTGTGGTAGAAGCAAACAAAAGATTAGAAGAAGAGAGGAGGTGATGAAGTAACATTGAATCAAACACATGTAATAAAAATGAAGTTTTGTCTCCTTGTTGTAGCTCTGCTTAATAACTGGGGCTAAAGGGTTAAAGATAAACTAGAAAATATTCCAGTAAACGCATGGCACAAGGCAAATGACTGAGTCAAAGTTACTGGAAAGTTACATTAATGGAATAATATGTTTCTGATGAACAAAAACAGGTTTCTCCTACGAGAAAAGCATTTCAGCATCTAAAAGGGTTTATCCACAGCTTTCCCACATTTATGGTTTTGGATAGTATTCATAGGCTTCCTTAATACTGTACAGAATTGTCTGTACAGTATGTGCCTTACCTGAATATACATCAAAAAGCCACTAACTTTTAACAAACCCATCAAGTGGTTATTCTGTTGTTTGGGGTTTTTTTTCCAGAAATGGTGATTACTAATATACTGACATATAAACAGTCTAATTTCTAACTGACCAGCCTGACCTGTCAGATTCTTTCACACATACACAATGAACTTTTTTGTGACATCACTTGGCAGTCACTGCAACAAAGGAGAGAGTGTTGTTCATGTATCTTATTGTTCTTAGTAATACGAGAGATCTTAAAATAAAGTGTGACATTGCATAGTTTTTTAAAAGACTACTTTGTAAAATTTGTTTGACTCTGCCAATGGACTTGCCTTTAAATGTTATGCAGTTGAAATTTGCTCTCATTTTTTTGTTTGTTTTTTGGGGAAGGGACAGTTTTGCAAAATATGAAATGACATTAATACACCTAATGGATTTGTCTTCCAGAAATATTTTGTGATAGGTTTCAGGTGTTTTAATACAGGAATTCTGACAGGAAAGGTGCTGGAGAAATACTGAGAAGTAGGGTTCATGTGGAAGGAAAAGGCACAGTGATGCTTTCAGGGCTTGAAGATGGGTTCTGAGAGAAACTGCAAAGATGTTGATCGCAAAGTGTTTTGGGTGATTAATGTAAGGGAGGAATAGCAGACTGCAGTGCAAATGGAAATGCATGAATTTAGGATGACACAGCATGGGAAGACCTTCATTGATGTGAAGTGACTGAATTTATCTCTACATATGCAGAGGAAGTAGCAAACTTTTAGGTTCAGAAATGGTGCAATATAGCAGTAAAGCTTCAAATGAAATAGGAATATGACTCACATATCAAAATCTATACAGGGAGGAGGAGGGAAACTTTGGGTCCCAAATTAAGTACTAGGAATTAGAGGGAAACTACATTTATGTACCAAAATGACTTCACATGATTCCAGGGGAAATAACCTGGAAGTGCTTAAAGGAATGATAAATACTGGCTGAAGAGGAGCAATTAGAACTTTGTGATTTGTCTGCAGTAACTGGAAGCAAGAGTCTGTAATAAAGTCCAGGTGCATAAACTCAAGCTTTTCACAATGTGAAAATTGGAAAAGTTGAGAAAAAAACTTCCAGTATTGTGTTCAGTAAATATTAGCACTGGTTCATCCTTTTCTACTGTGCTGACAAGTCAGAAGCAATGTGCTACAACAGTCAGAAAAGGAGATGGTAGAGATGATGAAAAACTTGACAGTGCTGTATCCATGTGGTCACTATTACAGACCTTATGCTACTATTTGCTGCAGATTAATACATGGTGGTATGCAGTGTTTGTACAGTCAGCAAAATACAGCATAGTATGGAAACAGTGATAAAAGTAACAGGAAACTGAAAGAAGCAATGAAAAAGAAATTATTTCTGGGGGTGGTTTTTGTGTGTGGTTTTTCAGGTATTTTGTTTGTTTTATTTTTTACAGTGGAAATGCAAAATGACCACTTTTCTGTCTTTGAGTATAAAAATTGTGTGAGACAGGCAATTAAATAGACAAGGCAGTTCAGGTAGCAAAATTTAATAAGACTGAATGTTCCTCTAACTTACCTTTATGGACTGTTAAGGTCTTATGTGCAGTAGAAGCCCTAATCATCTGTGCACTGATGATACACAGAAGGTGCAACAGAAACACCAGTGAAAGTTGTGCTCGATAATCTGTTTTTACATATACCAATGAAATAGCTTCTCTTTTGCCCTACACCCACAGAAACCCTCAGGTTTCTTAAGAAAAGAAAAAGGGTGAGGCCCTCAGCCAGCTTTTATGGCCTTCCCAATGCTGCAGTTTGTTTGCCTCTTGGTGTCAAGAATGGTGATCATCAATTAACTGTGGGAAATGTGGGTCTCTCAGAGGAAAATATTTGGGTACCAATGTGCTGAGTAACAGCTTCAGGGCCCAGGTGATTGGGATCAGCTCCTTCCTTTACTTTTTGCTCGTTTAGGACCTTCTGCAGCATTTTGTACACAACAGTGATGTGTTAGTGCTTTTTGGGAAGCTGAAGTGTAAATACACCATCAGAATACACAGCGAGCAGGCTGCCTGTGTGGCCTGATGGAAGTAAGGAGCATCAGGGAGCTGTGCTCCTCCCATGTCCTCACTCAGCATTTGGAGGCCATTGGAAGGAGACTCATCCACTGCCTTTTCACCAGCAGCAAATGACTTCCAGTGCCTTTCCCATGCACTTGGATCAGGTGATGGGTTAAAGCAGGAGTGCCAAGGTGGCCTTGTCATCTCTCCCTGCTGACTAAGGCCTATTTGAACAGTCTGTTGTATGGCATTTATCAAATGGATCAAGATAATAAAAATTACAATCTCCAAGGAAGACACCCTTTTTTTTCATTGTACACATCAAAAGCTTTGCATTATTATTCTCATCAATCTTTTGTTACACTGAGAATGTGCTTTCATTGAAGAGCAGCATGGCTCAACATGTGGACTAGCAGTTGTTGTTCATAATCTCCTACGAGCTGCCTCTTGCTGCCTCAGGAAGCATTAAGAAATTGCCAGAATTGATGGAAGACTGTTCTTTCTCCCAGCTGAATATCATCTCCCCAGCTTTGTCCTGGGCACCACAAAGGATGACGGATCTTTTTCCTGCATTGTTTGACCATCCTGTGCTTTGGCTTTCTGACATGACATCACTTTCAGTATTTCTAGTGAGTGCCTCTCAGAAGCAGTATCAGGTATTGTAGTGGCACAGGGTGACCACTTACTGACAAGCTGCTGTGGGCTGTGATTTGAATTGCTCTGCAACTGTGCTGCTGTTAGTTTTTGTGCTTCATCCACTCATGTCAAACATCACTGACAACCTGCTCTGTTTAGAAGAAAGGCAAGTCTCCTTTTAACATGAACTGAACCTTCTATTTGTACCATGAATGATGCAATTTCCTCCCCTGCTATTAACTGCTGCTCTTGTAGCCTATTTAGTTTACAGGGGAAAAAAGGTCTTGTTTACTGATCAATAAGATATGCAGTTTACATATCATTTTTATTTTGGATATGCAGTCTGCATGGCT
The DNA here is from genome assembly GCA_013397815.1 of Aleadryas rufinucha. Classification (NCBI taxonomy): domain Eukaryota; kingdom Metazoa; phylum Chordata; class Aves; order Passeriformes; genus Aleadryas; species Aleadryas rufinucha. The sequence continues at coordinate 912,539 of VZTH01018022.1, forward strand.
GGTATATCTTAGGTTACACAACCCTTGATTTTCTACTGTCCATTTGAAGATATGTGTCCAAAGGACAGTTGACAAACCAAGGACAATATTTTTTAATGGTTTTTTTTATCCCCAAGCCACAAGGCAGAATTCCTTTACTTAACTGAAATAAATTCTGCTTTAATGTAACACTTCTGTAAGATGTCCAGATTCTCTTATTAATTCTAGGAATTTGTGGAGCTCAGAACAGCTTTAACAGAACTTTTCCTAAACATCTTTCTTACTTCATGTCCAGCTGCTGTTGCTCCTGTTACCACCAAAAGGCAGCCATTGCATGATAATAAGCATCTTAAAAGTTGCAGTGATGGTGGTTGATTTTTCCAAGTGCTGGGTTAGACACCAGGGATGTTGTTTAGTACTGAGAAATCATCAATGTATGTTTTGCATGTGCATTTAAATACATAGACTTTCACAGGCATTGAGTGGATATCTGGGGATTGCCTACAGATATTTAGTAGTTGATATATCACTTATTCAAGATTTGGAAAGTACTTGAGAAGTAAGCCTCAGGGTTAGCAGAGGAGCTGTGTGAAAGCCTTAGATCTCACAGAAGAACTGATAGCAAGACCTACCTTTTCATTCCCCCTCTGATTATATGGCAGTGCAATACGGCTTTGCAGAGACAGATACAGCCTAACTGAGGGAGGCAGAGGATGAACCAAGGCTGGTTTACAGTCACTTCTGAAGCTCTTTTTTTTTTTCTTTTGACATGACTAGTTTGTAGCTCCATTTCTCAGAAGGTTACTTGAACCTGTGACTCAAACAGAGACATCTCTGAACGGGGTAAACCGGTAGCTGCAGCACTTCTGGGACAGAAACTGCCGACTGCTCAGAGCACATTCCCCTCTCTGCAAACATGGTGGCAGCTGCTTTCGATCTGTGGCTTCTCACTGCTATTGTGTGAGGGAATCACACTCTGAGTTTCGAGAGCCACAACAGAGAGTAAGTAAAGCTGTGGCTCATTTAGGACTGGGTGTTATTTTAATGAGCTTAATAAATCCTATATAGGACTGAAAGTTTCTTTGGAGTTCTCAGTCCTGCAAAGCAGCGCTCTCAGTCTGACCTTTGAGCCTTGTACACTGCAGAGCTCTGAAAAACTGCACCAGTTCTACGCTGCACCAATTTCAGCAACATCAGCAACCCCAGTGTAAGTAGCTCACCCGCTTTAGCAGCTGTTCTCAGCATCAAGTTGATCAGACATTGTACTGTAAAGGGATTCCACTGCCACAGCTCACCATGGTCACAGACACTCACTGAAGTCCAGGAGGGCCACACTCATGCAGAAACAAAATTATTCCTTTGTGAAAGAGGTACCCACAGAAGATAAGGAGATGAAATTTTCTTAACCAAACTCATCACATGATTAAAGCTGCAACGTTCATGAATGTTAATATTGTTCTTGTAAAGCATGAATGGCAAGGATTCATTCCACCTACAGTATGGACACTGACCTTCAAAGGGAAAAATTCATTGCAGCAGCATTTATCTCACTTTTGGCAAAGCAGGGTGATGAACTGGTATAATTTTTTTTTAAAAGTACTATCACAGCTGTTTTCTGGCTATGTTACAATTTTATTAATGGATGTGTATTGTAAGTTATCTATCCTTGGAAGTCTATTTTGGAACAGTCAAACTAAAAAATTGCTTTTATAAAATTATTTCAGTGTGCTTTAATACCAAATGCTGAGAAATATGGTAGATATACCAAGAAAATTAAAAGCCCTAGGGCTAAATATTTTTATAAAAGTCACTTAAAAAACAGAACTTCAAGCAACCAAGTTGACCTTGGTTGTTACAGTGCTGGCGAGCTTTGGTTGGGCACAGCTATGAGTACAGCACTGTTTGAATAACTTATCAGAATCTGCCAGTGGGGTAAGGTTGTGACTTCTGCTAATACTAAATCTGCAGCTTTTGATTCAGATTATTAGGAACATGTCCGACATGTCATTGAAAAGGTTTTCAGGTATCTAAAACCAAAAGATACCTGAGGGTTTGGGCCTTAAGTGAAAATATTCACAATTTTCCAGAGTGTTCCTGGTGCAAAAGGTTATGTCTCTCTTCCAGGAAAAGGATGGCATCCTAGAACACAACAGGAGTGCTGCATCTCTTCTTATAGTAGAGCTGTGCTGCTCATTTTTGTGTGAGTGTAGCTCAAAGAAGCAGTAAATCTCCCATGTGGCATATGGATACAGCAGTCACTTCACCAGCAGGGATGTACAGTTTGGGCAATATACACAGCCATTTCAAGATCATTCCTAATCCCAAACCACTTGTTCTGTTCTGAAGGCTCTATAAGGAACTTCCTCTCTACTCATCCCTGCTCCATGCCCTTCCCATCCCTTTCCTTTGTGCTGCCAGTGGAATTTCCCTGGATGTTGCTGGCCCTGTCTTTGGGAAGTCACCTGGCAGCTCTGCTGCTGCCCTGCCCATCTCCAGCTCTCTGGCATCCCACTGCCTCTCCCTACTGCCTCCATGCACAGGAAAGCCTGGAGAATAAGACAGGCTGTCCACAGCTGACTCCACAGAGAGCTTGGCCTCAAAACTAAACTCAGGGTGTATTTTTGAGCATCATGTAGGCTAAAAAAGTGCTGCAAGGACAGGGAAGTGTCCCTTATGTACCTCCTTCAGTCTCCCTCACACTCGGCTGCCCTGGACCAGGGAGTTCACGTGCCACTAATGCAAACACTCACTGGATTTACCCTGTGGAGTTCCCTGATGATGCAGAACTGGGTTATTTCAGTGGAAATTGATTCACTAGTCATGAATTTCATTTGAGAAAATCATGTAATTTTTGGTTCACTGTCTGCTCTAAAGTGACAGCAGTTCTTTTACATACCCCAACAGGCTCAGCAAACTATTTAGTCAGTTTGAGATTGAGAAGAAAACGCTGTTACGTCTTCATTTCCCAAATGCAGCTGATGGTGAATCACTTGTGCCTAGTGAATGGTCTGTCAGGTCAGCAAAACCGACCCCTTTCTTATTTTTGGGCACATATATCCAAAAGACATTTTTCTTTCAATAAAAAATGTGAATGCACTTTTCTATGGTAAAAAATATATGAGACACTAACTCAAATTATTTAACTCCTTGCACTTTATTAATGTTTCGTGTGTCTGCTTTCAGAACACTCTTAGAGTGTTCTGTTTCAATTTGTTTAATTGGTATTTTTGAATTCATGGCATAGGGTTTTTAAAAACCCAAACACTGAAAAAAAAAATTTTTAAGGTAAATTTTTAAATTTTTATAGATATGCATCTTTCATGGATGACTTCTTTTTAAGCTTTTGCACTTAGGTAGTATTATGACTCAAAATAAATTTGAATACATATTTAGCACTTGAACCTTTTGCAGACAAACAAGGCTGTTGTTGTCCTGTTTCCAGCAGGGTACAGATCTATGCAGATGTAAAGCAGTTTGTAGACAGATGTGGGTAATTATACAGTTGTTTGCAGTGATCCAGTATAGCACAGTGAAAACATCTCTTTGGCCATGTGACTGAGCACATGGGTACAGATTTAAGACAATAAGTAATAAACTTTTTGCATAACAGAAATAAAACTGGAGCATGGAACATTTAATTTGTCCATTTTTGTTAGTCAAAACTGTGCCATTTTAAGAGGAGGTGCATTGTTTCTCTAAGCAATAAAACAAGGAAAAGTTACTTATATAGATCTGGTGAATGCAGTTATTATAGTCCCACACTTCACAAAAGTGCTCTCCCCCAATATTATACAAAATAACAGGAATTTGAACTTTAAACACAAGTGATGAACCCTAACATTTAGGATGAAGTTTTAGAGTATGACTCTAAAGCAGCTACAAAATTTTAGACAGAGCCATCACATTAGCTCCCAAATTTTACAAAATGTAAAGAAACACAGAGACCATCTGTTCAGTAAGTTGCAAACCACTTTGCAGGATTTAATGTTTGGAAAATTAAATTAACTAAGAGATATAAAAAGTGCCAGTGGCTGGAAGTTTACCCTTCAAAATTAGAGTTGAGACACACTTTTTAACATTAAGGTTATAACATTTTATTTCTGGGACTCTGATTCGCTGCCAGGAATGGTGTACTTTCTGTGAATCACTTCAAATTAAGATATGATGACTTTGTAATAACGTGGTTTAAGTAAATCAGAATTTGGGACCTCGTGCAGAACATGGATGAAGAACGTTCCTGTGCAACCCAAGATGGGTTCAGTGGGTACAATTGTCCCTTTTGGCCTTCAAATCTGTGACTGTGAGCCTGTAAGTAACCTCATGACACACAAATAAGCAAATCTGGGCTCTCGTACTGAAAAGGAACATGGGTTCCTCTTAACGGAGTGGCTCTGGGACTTCTTTGGTGCCTTGGTATTTAAAACTTATTCTAGATCTGTATTTGAGTTTTAATCTATGTATTTTTGGGTTCTTAGTGTTATCAAGACACTACATCCCCAAAGGTCTGTAGCCACAGAATAAACATTTGTCAAAAAAGGAAAACGTTGGTGACACTGAAAAATATTTTGTGATATCATTTGTCATTTACTCCAGAAGGTCACTATTATTTTAATAGTTTTGTGCTTTTCATTTTAGGATATACTACACACTAAACACCTAAAATGCTAGAAACTTGAAGCTCAAATTTGCAGAGTCTGTCTCACCATTATTTTTAGAACATTTGATGAACAGGATATTATTAGCTTTTTTGTCAAACTGGTTAAAAATCTATAGTTTGAAGAAAGGCATGGTGACCAACTGTTGGAGAATGAGTTCTAGTGTGTGAATAAAGTGCAGATCACTCTAATGGAGCAGAAACTTCCAGTACTCTATGCTGTTTCAAATAACAAGTGATTTCAGACTCTAATTCTTAGAATTATACATTTTTTTCACTGTACACACAGCATATTTAGATTATCACTGGATGCCCTTCATTGAACAATGCCCACAATTACTTGCATAATTAGATTTAATGTTACTGACTTATGAGTCTGTGAATAGATGGGCACTAGAAAAGGGAAAGAACCAAAATCATAAAATGCAGATTCTGGGGTAAAGAGAGCCGGAAAAATATCTTTACTCCTTAAATCTCATTTTTTTATAATATTTTTTAAAATACCATTAAAAAAAATTTTGAGGCCAAATATATTTTTTTTTATTGAAGATAAATTGCACTTCTGACCCTTACAAAAAATTGAAGTGGCTTATTGTTTAACTTGGACAGGACTGTCCATTTTCATATGCATGGTATTATGAAGGGTTTAAAAAATGAGAAAGTACATCACCAAACAACTGAAAGTAGAAGGATTTCAGACATTCTGATTATCTTGAATAAAAATTATTTGATATTCTGTGGCCATCAGAGGAATTTTTTAAACACCTCACAGTGCTCATTTGAGTAAAGAACATTTCCAGCAAAATGTAGGAGATGTACAGGTGATTCAGACACTTTTTCCTCCCTTATTGTCACCTTTGGAAGACTCTTTCCAGCCATTTAGAGAGAAACTGGAGACTATTCCATCCATTTTTCCCCAGTGCCATCTAACCAGTATTTATCCTTACACGTGTCGTAAAATATCTCTGGTTTCCTCCAGAAGTAATTCACAGGTGCAAACTTGCCTTTTAAAACCTGCACTAACTATTTATGATTGTTGCATTAATGGAATGAGCAAGGCAAGGACTGCAAAGATCCTGGAGCATACGGTGCTGCCTGTGCTGCCTTTGCCCAGCACTGCACAGTCCATGTGACATTCAGCAGCCAAGGGCAAGGTCTTTTCCAGAATAACACCGAATTTTTGCACAGCAAAACTAACATCTCTGTCTTTGGGGCACACTAGGCAATCATTAGCACTTTTCTGACAGACACTCTGTACTAGATTTTGTGATTAACATATTCTGACCATTTAATTTCAAGAACAAGTCAAACGTTATGGCACGCTACGTATTAAAGGAAAGTGCTCACGGCTCTAAGCTCCACCTGTAATGCTGCTAAATAATAGCAATGATCATTAGTATCCATGTAGTAGGATAGGTTTACATGGTGTTTTGTAACTATGAAAATAACATTTCAGAGTGGTGATTGGGGAAATACATACTCTCTAGGGAAATCCTGTGATTATCTAAAGACAAACTTGGTTTGTGTAAATCCTTCTTGCATGACCACAAAAGTTTCTTGTTTCGTTGGAATTAAAATAAAAAATTTAAACATGTGCACATCATCTTGAAATCTTCAAAACATAAAATACATTCTTATTATCTAGAAGGCAAGTTTAGTTATTCTAGATACCTTATATTAGTTATTAGCCCTAAAAATATTCCAAAAGGATGAGGTTTATGTTCCTTCACTGGACTACAGCTGACAAGCATAATAAAAGCAAAACTTTTCCCAGTATTTTTCAGTATTTCTGCTGAAGTACTAAGAATATAGCACCTCTCCATCATGGGTGTTATTGTTTATTTCTGTGATATTCTTTCTATGTATTCCTTTATACACAACTGTTCTTTGGAGAGAAACAACAGTTGAAGTGTGATCAGAAATTCCATATGTTATTCCAGAGCTATATAATCCAGGTGTAGTCTTTTTCCCACATATTCATCTTGTGAATTTCTTACTCCTCCCAAGTATGCCAGGAACCTTTTGGTCTTGTCAGGCCATTACACTTCATAATCTGCTCCCAAACTGTGAGATGCAGAGAGCACCAGTACAAAATGCACATATACAGCACAAGTTAATCTTGGGATTTTTTCCCATTTTTTTTTCTCACTAGGCTTCAGAACAGATCTGCTTCACCAAAATTTTCATTTTGTACACTGCTCTACATACAAATTATTTCAGTGCACCTTTCCCATTTTCAACACCAGGTCTGAAATCACTTCATAGAGTGGGTGTTCTTTTTGGATGAGGCACATGAAAACAAAGAGAACAGTTGAGATGGTGACAAGGAGTAGAAACACAAACTCTGACCTTGAAGCCCCATCTAAGCATCCTATCCTGTATTACTACCTCAGCACAAACCTCCAGGACAGGTACAGGAAACACAAGTATATTTTGATTAGCATATTTCTTCCTACCTTTGTGGTAAAGGTTTGGCAACTTATCCCTCTTATCCCTGTCTTTAATTCCATCATATTGGATGAAGAGCAAATATCCAGCTGTTGCCATGGAGCATGTTGTATGTTCACACCCCAGCTTAGCACATTCCTTGTTCTGCTTATACCATGAATACAGAATGTTCATTCAAACACTGAAAAGACACTGAGGAATGACTTCACGATGTATCTCAGTATTAAAAAACATCCATTTAATGACTAAGAAAATCTTTTTAACCTTGTGAGCAGCTGACCTTGGTCTTCCAACCCATCTTTGCTTTGTACATCTCAAAGAGTGGATGGCTCTTGCTGTACAACTGTAGGCCAACAAACCCTAATGGTACCAGGTCAAAAAAGCTGAAAGTTCAGACCTGCTTGTGTGAAGCTCCCTTCCACCTGTCTGGTGAATCTAAACTCAGATTAACTGAGTCAATTCACACACACACACACTTCCACAGATTGCCCAGAACTCAGTTTTCCAAATGGAGATGCTTTTCCAAGTGTAAAAGAATAAATAAAGAGTTAGTAAATTATTAGTAAATATTTTAGGCAAAATGTATTATAGAACCATAGAATAATTTAGGTTGGGAGGGACTTTTGGAGATCATCTGATCCAACCTCTTGCTTAAGGCAGCACCGACTCAATTAGGTTACTGAGGGTCTTGCTCAGTCAAGTTCTGAATATCTCTAAGGGTGGATATTCCACAGCCTCTCTGGACATCTGTCCCAGTATTTGACCACATGTATGGTTTGTGCTAGGCATGACAGTGAGGACAGCAGAAGATTATTATAGACTCATTCGAATCAGATTAATTAGCTGTGCAATTCATAAGAGTCCTAGAAGTTAAAACTCCCTTTTGTAAGCTCATAAACCATTTGCAAGTGGGATCTTAGTATTAAATGTGACTCAGAGGTTTGTTACACTAAAGTGGGAATTTAAGCTTCCATTCATGAAGTATCTGGAAAACAGTTTGGGTGTTGGAGCACCAGTGTGCATTGGTCTCTGCACTAACCCTCAATTAATAACAAGCAGACAGCTGCAGCTTTCCCCAGCTCCAGTTTGTGACTGGCATAGTGCCACAGAAAGAACATACACTAGCCCAGTCCCAGTGAGACAAATGTAGGGAATAAATCTCAGAAAAACCTACATTTACAAAAATATAATTCTGTAATTGCTCTGTTCTACGAGGGACATGGAACAAAGCCCTTTGCCACATCATTGCTGCAAATGCATCCAGGAGCAGCTGAGGTATTCACACAACCGCCAAGTTGGGAATCTGACTAACAAATACATGGAAAATTTCCTCAGTAATATATTCACTACTTACATATTCAATACTGCTTCGAGCACAGACATTTCTAAATGGTTCCTCAGCTTCATCGGAGTTCCAGTCTCACCCTGACGCTTGATGGGTCTGCATCATTTCTGAACAGAAACAGAAGGTAGCTGCAGCATGGAGATGTGCACATGCCTCCACAGGAACCCTTGGAGTGATCTGGCAGGCGTTTGGAGCAGGATGGCAAGGTCTGTGCCTCTCCACCAGAGAAACCCCAGTGTTGTTCCTGAGGATGTCCCTGAAAGGAGTAATGGATTCCAGTTTATAGCAACCCCTATGGCTGGAACAACTGCCAGCACTTGGCTGAAACCTTATCACCAGGAATCATGATGATCTGAAAGAACTCAAGACTCATCAGTTAACAAGTCCTTGGCTTGAGTGAATTACCAGGGCTGACACAGAACTTGCTGAGATCAAGGAAGGTGCTCATCTGTTACCAAAGGCAGCTTTCAAGAGATGTAGGGTCTGAGGATGGCAGGAGGGTAACCTGTGGTTGTCTCCTCAGCAGCACCATCAGTGATGGCAGCTCTTGGGGACTCTGCATTGCCAGAGGAGTTTCAGGGCAGCCTGTGGCCAGAGCATGACACGCAGTGTGGTGTGGTGTGGTCAGCCTGACTCACTGAGGACACTGGGACAAGCACAGATGTGTCAGTGCCTTTCACCCACCCTGGAAGCAAACAGCCACCTCAGAGCCCAGCTAATTGCTCCAAAGCACACTTACGTTAAATCAGTGGATATGCTTTCACACCCTGCATCTGTGTTTAAAGCACTGTCCCTGAATTTTAAATGCAGATTTCTCATTAGCTACACTGTCAGATGATTTAAGATGCAGCTCTGATGAACATTGACAGCTTTCATAACTGCCTTTACTGCTGTCCATAAGATAGTTTATTCCTTCCAAGCACCAGTAGGAAGTTGGTTTTGCACTGGGCAGAATTCAAATCTCAAACACAAATTAAATCTGCAGTGAAAACCAATGCAATAATTGAGGCCAAAACTTGGCCTACTGACCCTGCTCATCTGAATGCTATTTCTGAGGGGATAATAATGTATTATTCTTCCTTTTTGACAATTACTCCTTCACGGATAATTTTTGAAATTTTCTGTGCCATTTTTCTGTGATGTTGCTCTGGTATCCTGGATACTTAGTTGTAATATTCTATGCTCCTGTCATGCCATTATAGTTGCCTAAAGCATGTTTCTTTATTCCCTTTTCTGCTCTACCTTTCTTTTTGGCTCTTTCCTGTATTCTGCCACCACATTAACTTCATTTGTGTAACCAAGAAATGAAGAATTCTACTGAATTCTGAAAGAAACCTTTGTGTTTCATGAGTTTTCTTCTCTTATTATCCCACTACTTTACAAACTGCTTCTTCAGCTTTTCACTCAAAGGATCACCCCTCAGCCTTCTGTATTGTACAAAGTCATCTATTTTTAGCCCCTTCCCTTTAAAACCTATCCCTGCATGGCATTATTCACAAATTTGACTGTTACTACTTTTGCTATATGGAGGTTCCAAACCAGTTGCCCCCTGTTCTAGTCTGGATAGCAAGTATGAAGTGGATATATGATTTAGCCTTCTTATACCACCTTATCCCTGTCCAGTCAGTCATATAACATGGACAAGGTTCTGCCTTTTCTTCTCCCTTCTGTGTCAGTGATGGGGAGAGGTTACCGTCCTCCTTCACATTCAGACCCATCAGCTGGGGATTATTTTTGATTTGCTTCTCTGTCAGATATGTATTATTGTTGTCCTGGTTCTGGCCAGGACAGGGTTAATTTTTTGCAGTAGCCAGGAGAGGCGTGGCCAGGACCCTGATGTTGTTCTATGCCACCTCCCATCATTGCTAGGGGCAGGGAAAGGGATTCTCTTCCAGGAAGAAGGGGTTTCTTCCAGTCAAGAAAACATGACAGAAGGAGCCGTCTGGTATTGTTTACTTACAGGGAGTTTTTCTGTGTGAATTATTTATTTTCTAATACCTCTTGTTGCTGTTACTGTTAATTTTTCTTATCTCATTGCTGTTTCCAGTAAATTGTTCATATCTCAACCCATGGTCTTTGCCTTTTGTGCCTCCAGTTGGAGGGAGAGGGGGAGCAGAGGGCAGTTTTAGTGGGAGTACTAAATTGGAGAATATAATTTCTAAGCCATGACAATCATTTAAAAAATAGTTATATCTCCCTGTGTGCAAGGGCTACAAAATGCATACTGCCACCAGAGATTCTTTACACAAAAACTGCTGTTTCATATCCCAGGTCTTGGAGTAACTACGTCTATTTGTCCATTTGTCTTGTTTTCCAACCCAGAGCCTTCATTTTTACCAAGCTGTCATTTCAACCCTTGAAAATCTCTGCAAAACTATTGCATTATCCTGCCTTAGACATCACTGTAAAATCCACTTCAAGCCCTTTAATACAATGGCCACTTGGACTGACCAGTGTCCCCTTGTAGCCCCCTCTTGTCCCTCATCTCCTCCTTGCCATGTCACCTTTGCAGAGGCAGCAAGCCTCCCTCCTCAGCCGGTAAAGCCTCTCTGAAATCCCAAATCTGAACATCTGAAATCCCAAATCCTCAGCACCTGTGGACACATCTAGTGATGAAGGGCTCCCCAAAACCAAGGCTTTCACATCTCTGTGCTCAAGTTTACCACTTTGCTGTAAAAGGGCTAAGGAAATATTTTTCTACCTACCCCATGAGAACATGTGGTTTGTTTTATGACAGTCGTACCAGTAGCATTTGTAAAGCAATGACTCACTGAGTGGTAGTACAGCAAATAGTTCAGATATTTGTTTATGCTGTATTATAGCTAAACCTTTGTATTTTTTTAATGTGGAATCTTCACTTCTGACTAAGCTTTGGGATGGATGTAGAAGTGTTGAACTGAAGTCCTGGCCTCGAGTTGAATCTGAATGAAGCCCATATGGTGAAGAAAAATACTGAGTAAACTGTACAAAAAGCACCCAAAAAAGCCATAACTGAACAAGGCAGAGAAGAAAAAACTGCCAATCAATATTAAAGAAAATAGCATTAATTTTTTTTCTAATGATTTCAGGTTAAATTGTTATGTAAATTAATAATTGCTTCCTGCATTTCTGGAGTTGCTTTAATGTTGAAAAGCACCTTTAGTGATAGTCATATTTTTATTTTTTAACTATTACTTACACATCTCAAAATCTATTTGGAAACATGAGTATTTTTAACAAATTCCAGACAGTTCTACTGAGAGAACTGTGACCTGTTCATGTAAACACTGTTTTGCTTAGAAGTCTCTTCAAGTTGTGCTTCTGTTCCTATAAACTGCTTTTAAAATAAAAACTAAAAACTTCATGGTTTAAATCTCAGGGATTCCTTGTTAGATTTCACTTGCATATAAGCAAATAGGGAATGTCTGTGCTGACTTGCAGTACTGTAAAGGAAGTATAGGCAGAATGAGAACCATACTAGGTTGTGCTGAACCCTTCCTTGCTGATAAACACACACATTTCCCACACATATGCTCTCTGATGGTAGAAAACTGAAAAATCCCATTGAATTTGGCAGAAATGAATTGTGCCAGCAAGTTTGTTGTGGGTGTGTTCAGAACTGACCACTTTTTAGCATAAAGGACACCAAGAATTTTGAATGTCCTGCTTCTTGCTTTCTTTTCAATTATTAACACTGAAATACAGTAATGAACTGATTTATTGTACAAAAGAAAACAGAGATTTGATAAATAAAATATGTCACTGTGCTTCAAAATAAACAGAAACCCCCATGTTCTTTGGATTTCCACGTAGGTTGTATGTGATGATTAATGTCTCTAAGTCAAAGGGATTCAAACCATTTATGGAGGAACAGGCCCAAAGAGGTTTCTCCCACATTGCACAACAATTTTTAATGACATTGATGCACTCTTGGATTGCCAAGGAAAAATTCCTGCTCTTCCTCCGTATAAAAAATATTCTCAAAATTACCTTAACCTTCTGCTATAAAGGATCTTTATTTTTTCAGGCATTTTTCTTGCAATTTTGAAAACTCTCATTTTCCAAATGAAAGCCTAAAACATTTTTAACAAACTGAATGCATTTAGGAAGGAATAGCTGTTTGCTGTGCCACCTATGAGCAATAACCCTGGACAGAAATATGTTCTGTATCATGAAGATGACCAATATGAAAGGGTTTGTATGATGTAATTGTCTACAATGACAGGGACTACACAGGTTGACCAAAAAGTATGTTCCTGATCCCTGTCTCATCTGTCAAGTTTCCTGTTTGCTCCAAAGCCCACAAATGTGGCACTTCCACCACAGGTATAGCTTATACACATACACTTCAATCCTAAGAAAAGAAAGTGATGTAGATTACATCCTTAAATTTATAGTGGGAGAGGGAAATGGCTTTAACAGACTGAGAGATGTGAGCACTCTTAAGTTCTGACCAGGAAAAAGCTTTTGGAAACAAAACAAGAGAGGACAGGGTTATGAAAATGGGTCCTGTTAGTAGAGTCAGCAGCAGGGACAGATGGGACCAAGGGGAAACCAGGGCCCCAGTGTGGGACTGGAGATGCAGCACCAGGACAGGTTTGAAGAGAGTCAGAAAAGACCAACTGAGAGACCAGACCAGAATTTCAGTTTTGGTGAGACTGAATTTCACAGAAAGAGGACTTCCGAGAAAACTGGCATAAGGTCACTGAAGATATGAGTGTTCATGGAAGCTGTGGTTGGTTCAGGCCCTCAGCCAGGGTTTCATTGGATCTCCTCTGCTAATGAAGGGAAACTCCCTCTGCCAAAAGGCTCCTTACACAAATGTTGCTGGGGGAAGGTAACTAACAAAGTGTACTTATGCAGGCAAAATGTTGGGCCAGAAAAGTTGGGAATGCAAAACCACCACTTTGAGCAGTAACTTCTGATGGCTGCACAACTGATGGCATAGCACTTCTGGTTTTCCATCTAAACCCCAACCATGGAATCTCGTAGCAGGAAGCCTCTGTAGCGTTACTGTCTCTCAGGAGGGGAAGATGAAAGGTGCAGGACAGGGAGCAGCAGGAGATCTTACAGCGTTTATTTGTTCTGTTCTAAGTTTCCCTAGGTCTGTGTTGAAGGACAAATACAACTGATGCAGTTGTAATACCAGGCTGATAGGCTTTTCCCAGTGAAAATGCAGAAGTTCCAGGGTTTCCCTAGTAAGTTTAACACCTCTTCTAATTCTAAGAAAATTGGAAAACAGAAAACTAAAACCCCATATGCTTGAAAGGAGAAAAAAGGAACCGAATAAAAAGCAGTGTCTTTTGACGTTAATGGGGTGTTCACTGGTTTTCCTGGGAAGATGTCATTTGATGTTTTGCCTATGAGTAATTCAGATGAGGAACTGCTTCTCTTTCATTTTTAAGACTATCTAGCCTTTTCATTTTCATTTTGACCTTCCAGGTAACAACACAAATTTAGTACTGAGAGGGTTTCATAGCCGGACCTAATCTGTGGGTCAGATTCTGAAGGGAGTCCCAGCAGCCATTCCACTGTTATTTTTCCAACATGAACATGAATACTGGCTGCTTCGGAAGATATGTTGCCATATTTTTTGTAATCTGGAACAAATGCTCCAATTACCAGATTTTGTGAAATCTAATGCAAATACAAGAGAAACAAAAATAAGTTACAAAGACAAGAAGACAAGAGATTTACTGCTAATGAGATACACTTTTTCTCAAAGTAGAGGTAACAAAAAGGGGGAAGGTAGGGCAATACCGAATTTTTAAAAGACAAACATATAGAATCAGCCTTTATCTCTCTCAGAAACCTTAGTGCCTTTCCTTCCTTGGCACTTTCGTCAAAGACCCTTCCAACACCCTGAGGCACAGCATGGGACAAAGACCTCCAATGAAAAAAAACCACATAGAGCAGTACAAGTCCTGTAATCATAGAAATGAAAGGCAGTTTTTCTAGTGTCTGTCATGCAGTCGCTCTGATGCTCTGAAGAGTTCACTAAGAGAGACCACCTGAACACCACCGATTACAGTTTAAAGTCTTTACATGGATGTGCATGGCAAGAAGAGGAGATGACATGCATTTATTTTGGAAATCACTAAGTAGATATGCAGTCTTCCAAACCTTTCTAGAAGTTTACAGATCTAGAAGGTGTTTTCTGGGAGCACAAGGAGTTTTATTTATGCTCTTCAGAGCTGTGAACTGAGATGAGTATGTTCTGCTTTGACTTTATAGTTACAGCTGTAGAAATAATTGCATAGGAATTATCCTTTTTTAACTTAGCCTAGATTTAATTTTTTTGATAAGCAAACAATAACATTGTAAGGTTAAATGATTTTGACCCAAAATTTTTTGTGAGGGAAGGCTGAGGGAGTTGTTGTACTAAGCATATATAAACATAACACTTAAGCTCTAGGTATTGTACTATAATTCACTAATGTATTTTTTTTCACATGAAGTTTAGAATGCAGATATATTTTTAAAGGCTTTTTATTTATAATTTTCATCCTAGTTTGTGCAGCTGTGTATAGAGCTAGGTTTAAGGCTACTTGGAAGCTTAAAAGTGTGTTGCAAATGCATTTGCACAGATGCCATGTTCTCATTCTATTTATTCCCTTTAAACGTATTTATATGGTAACATATCAGAACCTCAGTTCATCCAGAATTAGCCAGCAGGGGCAGGGAGAGAGAGAATCCAGGGAAGTGATGATAAATGACATTTCTGGCAATCTTTTAACTGTGATACCTCTAAAAGTTTGTTTGTAGTCATTGCACTTTTATTAAATTTAACTCCTTAGTTTTCCAAAGCAAATATAGTGAAATCATGGATTTGGCAACTGTAATTACCAAGGTCACTTTTGGGAACATGTTACTCAGTTCTGATTAAAGATGGAACTGGGGGGGAAAATGGAAAATCAGACACTGAAACCCTAGATATTTTCTGCATATTCTCAGAACCATGTATTCCTTATTCTAGGGGAGGAATTAAAGTATTATTTCTATTAATCACTAGCTGTCACAGAATTATTTCTCATTAAGTAAACTGATACGGTTTGTGCAACCTTAAGTAAATGCAGAAAGATTATTATTTTACATAGTACCTGTTAAAACAAATACACATCATTATAAAAACACAGTAGTGATGTTTGTTGTTACTGTGGTCTGTGGATAGAAGGAAAATGGGACAGACAGTAGCAGGTGTGGCTAAAACCCTGATATTTCTGCCTTCACTGAAGCACTTCCCAGTGGCACTCTGAAGGGGATAAATATTACCAAAGAACTTAAAGCCCTGCACCAGAAAAGGGACCATGTTGAGAGGTCAAGTATGTTCAATGCTACCCTCAGATGCATTCAGTGAACAATGAGGCAGTAATGAGGACAGGAAAATATCTACTCAGACTTTTCATGCATCATTAGTCAAGCCAGTGGGTATTATGGTTGAACTAAAAAAATCAAGGAAAACAAACTAATTTTGGATTAAACCACATTTTTTTCATTTTCTCCCCAACAAAACAATAAACTGAAAAGAGGGTTGACCAGAAACAGAATGTTTTGTCTTCAGTTTATTTAGTCCTTCTTTATTTTAGTTAGTTAAATTTGAACGTTGATAGTTTTGCTCTGAAAATGCTGTAATGAAATGGTTGGTCTTTCCCAAATTTGCTTTCTGAATGTTTTTTCAGAAACTATTTATTAAATTTGACCCAATTTCATAAATACTTTCATTCTCCCCTCATGATGTGTTTAACTGGTTAATCACATTCTCCATTGCCATTATTTTCTTTCCCAGGAACAAAGACTACTCATATTTTCTCCTTTTATCCTCTTAATTGAAATGCAGAATGCCTCATCACCAAAATACTTAAGTGTTTTCCATATTAAAAAATGCCCTCCACAAAACCTCTTCACATAGAGCAACAATGTGAAAATAAGGAATCTGTGTAGTTAAAGATACGTGCATGAGTGAAAAAAGGTGAGGGTGGAGAGATGGGTTTTTTTATGTGATCCAAAAAAAGGTGAGGTATTTGTCCATCTTTTCTGAGGTTCTTCCTTCAGTGAGCAAGTTGGGGAACAAAGCTGGTGCAATCCCTCAAAACAAAGACAAGTAACTCCCAAGTAGCACCAACCTGACACAGAGTCTGTGTTCCAAGTCCAAAGTCCTGAATTAAAAGGGAGGGGAATGCATGTGTTGTTTATCTGGTACAGACAGCAAAGCAGTAACCCAGACTCTCCAGTACTGATAGCTGTGGTCTACCGAGTTTAGCAGCAATTTAATTTTTTCCCCAGGACATACATATATGTGTTTTGCTCCTTGGTATAGTGAGCTGCAGTAATTAAGGTAACAAATCCACAGGCAGCCCACACAGAGTTCCACAGTTCAATGTACAGTTTTTCTGGCTAGTCCCTGATAGGAAGATGAAAGTATTTTAAAGCCAAGGATAATTTGGACAGCTGCTCTCTATAATGTCAACAAGATCATAATAAGTATACTATTAGTTTGACAATTGAAAGCCACACATCCCACATGAGGACAAAAAAAAAATGCCAGTTCATTTATTTTGTGAAGCCTTTTCCCTCTTTTCAGGCAGATGATCTCAAGCTTGCCCAGGCTGAGCTTCAGTTAATTGTTTTGCCTCTCTGAGCAATCCTGAAGGGGACTGTGCTAAATTCAGAGTAAAGAGGATGCCTTGCTTTGCTTCTGAGGTGGTTCTGCGTAGATATTTGATAAGCCAGAGCACAGGAAGGAGCTGTTTGGGATGCTGCAGTGGGAGCCCTGGAGGTGGAGGAAGGTGTCCACTATGACTCAGAGACAGATATCTTAGCACAGTTCCCATGTAAATGAACTGAGATAGAAGTGTAATGTTTAGTTGCTAATTACATTTAGACTCCTTTGGGGAACCCACCAAGATTTCTATGAATGTACAGTTCCAGCCAGTGAACAGACAGAATTAATCCATTGGTTTGCTCTAACAAGGGACCTAAAATGAACAATTACTTACACTGCTGCAATTGCCCTTCTTCAAGGTTAAATTCTCCATACAGATTCCACTGTTGTTCTTCAAACGAGATGGGGTTTTTTTTAAGAGAAGTGAAAGCTATTACATGATCTATCCACTTATTTATTCTTCTAAATTAACAATACCGCTTTGGGTTAATGATGATTTTTTTTTTCATTAGTGGCATCTTCATCCTTCATAAACCACCAATTAAAAACAAAATTTAAAAATTAAAGAACAAAAAAATAAAACCTGGGAGAGTCTTTGAAGGTTTCCTTATCATAACTGATGTTCCAGCACTGACTTTTCATGGCAGACATATGTAACAAAAACTGTTTGTTCTAAAAACCCTCCCTACCTTCCCCGCATTACCAAGTATTATTCTACTACTTAATTCCTACTGCCATTACAGCATTTTTCCTGATGACTCGATCTGAATTCCACTTGGTGCAGTTTAACCCCAACTTGCTGTCCACTGGTTGTGTTTGGATTTTCCTCTGCATTCTCCCTCTGCTTGAGGCTTGACCAGCATCCAGGTTCCACAGCATCATGATGCTGTTAATTCACATTCAGGATGCAGTCCCAATACAGTCCCTTAGCCCTTGATGTAGAAATGTTCCTTACACTGACATTCTCCAGCACAGGCTGATAAAATTCATTCCTTCCATGTAAGAACCCTGCCTTCATGCCCTTTGCTTTTTTATTTTTTAATTGGTGCATTCAAAACAACTGTGTATTTACTCAAATATTGCATTCCTAAAAATACAAATTTTTATAAGTTGGAAACAGCAAAGTGGATGTACACTACTGCAAACAAGATCTTTGCTGTAAAAGACTGCAATTTGTTGTCATCAGTTTTCTGTTCAAGGTAGTTTCAAGACACAAAGAGGACTGGGAAAGCTTATAGGGACATAATACATGTGTGAATTCAGGAGAATGATCAGTAACTAACAAAGCAGCAAAAAAAGCTTTCTTTGGCTCTTTGAAACAAGAGGTAGCTGAGGAATGTAACAGTAATAGTCTCATTTTGGAACCAGATTTTCAAAGAAATTGTGCTTTTATTAATGATCTCAGTTTCTCTCTTGTTTGTTCACATCGGAGCTACTGCAAGTGCCCAGATCAGATCTGAGGATGTGTTTATGTCTCTTTTCATGTTTTCAGAAGGGGTAGTAGCTTTGCTGTAAAAATACCACTGGGGCTCTGCATTTCACTCCTGCACTGCCAGGTCTGTCCATGGGAATTCTTTCTAATACAGTTTTGGTTTTTCCTTTTAGGTGGAGAGGATTGTAGACAAAAGGAAGAACAAGAAGGGCAAATGGGAGTATCTCATCAGGTGGAAAGGCTATGGGAGCAATGAAGACACCTGGGAACCTGAACATCACCTACTTCATTGTGAGGAATTTATTGATGAGTTCAACAGACTACATGTTACCAGAGAAAAGCGATCCAGGCACGGGAAACAGGCCAGCGCACCGAAATTATTGCGGGAAAGCCGAGGGTCATCTGTTGAGAAAATATCACATAGACCTTCTGAATCTGGGAAGTCTAAAGGATCAACACACAAAAGGAAGAGAATTAATCCATCTCATCAAAAACAGAAACGAGGATATGCAGCAAAGCCAGGATCTGCAAATGACAGGGCTGCTAAAACTGTGACTTACCGAACTACTCCCAGCGGTTTACAGATCATGCCACTGAAAAAGCCACATAATGGTCTGCAGAATGGAGATGGCAGCCATGAGAAAGATTCTAGACATTTTGGGAATGGCTCGCAGCAGCAAAACGTGGTTTTAAATGATGACGAAGGAGAACAAAACTTGCCCAGCGTGTTGGAAGTCAGTAGCGACCCCCCTGTTGTGAATGGCATTGGTATGTGATTTAAACAACTCCTCTTTGCGGGAGGGGGGTGTTAATTGCAGCAACTGCAAGTAGGGCCCACTCGTGGAAAAATTGCTGTCATACAAGTGGTATGGTGAGAAGCACACAAACAAGTTCCACACTTTCCCTATATATTATAGACTTTTTTTTAATCAGTTGGCTTCTCTCTTTCCTTTTCCCACGGAGCAACACGAAGCAGTGTGGGCTCTGTCACGTGCCTTTGCAGTGTAAATCCCTATGGGAAATGAGGACAGGGCATGGAGTAGGAATGACAACTGAGGTATGTATAATGCTGCAACTTCGGGTTTGTGTATCACCACATAATAAATCACTACTCAGTTAGGTGTGCTCAAACCCAGTGGTCTAGAGAAACCAGAATTATTTTAGAATTAATACCATTCTTGCTAAAGTGCCCTGGTAAGTATGTCTGAATAAGATTCAAGTTCTCAGTATTAATGCTTATCATAGTCAGGAACACTCAGAACAGCCAGGTCCTTGTCTCTGACAGTGACTGGACACATCAAAAGACGTAAGACAGACTTTAGAGGAAGGTACAAACAGTCTTGAAGTGAACAAGAAGAAATAGGAGAAATTTCTCTCTAATCCTCATAGTTACAGACTGGCTTAGTTCTCAAAGAATAAGGTTTGTATTCTCTATAAAAACTATTCAGCTTAATGGAAATTAAATAGCTTCTCATTATCTATATATGTCCAATCTTTTTGGTTTGTTTGTTTTTAATCTTACCGAATTTACAGCCTATCTCGGTTCCAAGACAAATTTCAGGAGAAAACGCCCTGGAATGAGCATTTCCACTAAGGAGAAAGGGCTTCAATAACTCCCTTTTCTTCTGCCAACCAGAGAAATGGATACCAGGGGGAAGAAAGTGAAAAAACCACGTGTTTCTTAACAAAAAAAAATTTGAATAAATGCTAGCTATTGAAACTGGGGAACCTCACCCCCTGCCAGAAGCCCAGTAACAGTCTTCTCTTGGCCACAGGTACTTTCCCCCTTGGTGCACTTGCAGTCACAGCCAGCAGGGGCGCTGGTGGCTCCCGGCCGGGCAGGCGGGGGCAATGACTCCCCCATGGCTGCAGAGGGAGCTGTGGCGCTGGCCCAGCTGTCTCTCTGTGTGTGGACGATGGCGGGCGCAGCCGGCGGGAGGGATGGGGAAGGGGCTTCCTTTACGAACGCCATGGGGCAGCCGATCCTGGATCCTCCTCTGGATAGCAACTGGAGCTGTAGCAGGGACCTCAGGAGAAGCAAGCTGGAATGGCAGGACCTCCCAGCAGGCAGGGGATAAAAGCTATAGTGTAGCACAAACCCGAAGCAATGGCAGGGGTACGGCAGGGGTTGGGCAGCGGCAGCCTGGCTCCCCAGCACAGCAGGGAAGAGACTCCCTGGGATTTCTCACAGGCACGGGCTGTGCAGAGGATGGAGAGGGCAGCCCCCGGTGAGAAAACGAGGGTGTTCCTGGGTCCTGGCAGGCACACACTGGCTTTGGGCTTCCTGAGAGCAGAGCAGCAAAGGAAGCCAAGCCAAGAAGCTCAGTCACAGTGTCAAAGCAAAAAAAAAAA